>KZ451982.1:5386305-5435755 GCA_002786265.1 Apostasia shenzhenica
TTAAAAAGGGTGGAGTGTTTTTTGTTAACTCAATCCATCTGGAAGTTTGGGAATTTGAAAACTTTGATACTACTAAACCTTACCTGGGGGGCTTGGAAAGGCCTCGAAGGACAAGGCGCCCGCCGCGGCAGAGTTGGTGGGACTAGGCACTACAACTTAACACCCAACCCTCAATCTTTCTCTATAACTTTTTTATATGGGAGGCAATGGATCTAATAGGGGTACTACCGCTCACTACAAGAGTAATTTTGGTTGTGCAAAAAGAGAAACGAATTCTTTTAATTTAAAGGCTAGTCAGACCAGCCGAACGCACACATCAAAAGAACTGCCAAATTTACGGAATACGTACGGACAAATGTAAGAAGCATCCTAATTAAGTCTACTGGATTGGGCCCGGATAACGGGCCCTTCAACTTGGCGCCTCGAAATTTCAAATCGGGTCTCTCGTTGCCCAACGCATTGGATCACTTGGAGCCCGCTCACAGGATCTTACAGCTGGTTTGGGGCTGTGGTCGGGCTGCCAATCTTTACCTGCAAAAAAAAACTAGTCATTTAAGGCATTGCCAATTTCCACGCACTCCGTGAAATCACCATATCAACTCAGCTTTTCATAAACGCGTAATATATTGGTTTGTATGCGGGTGGTGTAGGAGGGGACACTAGGTGATGACCACTATAATTCCATCTGAAGTATGGCGTGGATAAATATCTACTTATCAACACTCTATCTTTCTTGACGAGATATACTATCAATATCAAGTTCAGTGGCCTGAGATATTTAAATTGTCTCGTTTAATTACACCATCCACGATACTGGAATCTACGGAGTGGGAAGAATTTTGTATCAGTTTAATATGTTTTTATGACCCCATAGGGTTGGGCTCCCAGTCGGAACCCTTGTTTTTGTAAATTTACCCTGGAGCACGAAAAATACACGGGGATGTTACAGCGAGTATTCTTCCTCTGTAACCGTGGAAAAGGGAGGAATACGACCTGGAGTTCCGGTAAAAAACACAGGTCACTACACTCCTCTTAGAGAGATACCACGTGGAGACAGCATTCTTCGTGTGGACACAAGCTTACGCAATCTCGCTCGCATTCTGTATATCTATGTCAGCAATAATGTTTACAGGGGGAGCTATGAAAATGCAGCAAGTAATATGAAAGGGATCAGCCCGAAAGGAAAAATGAAGATCACGCTCATTTTCTCCACCCGTACGTAAACAGATGAGTTATTTTCATTACTATAATGACGCACCATGTACTCTTACCCTACGATGGATGTCCGCTCATTTCAAAGGAATGGGCTTTCAGTTCCAAGTGTCAGACCATCAAACAAAAAATAAGAGCGACTTTCCTATCAAAAGGGAGACCCACTCCCGTAGGCCGTCAGAGCCCAGAGGATACTGCTGACTCGCGCGCGAGAGTAGGGTACCTCGACGGACTGCTTCGTACGGGCGAACGAACTCTGAGGGCTTGCGTGTTATATGAACCGCTCTCGATTTCTCCCTCTATCCTCTACTGGCTCTTCGACTCGGGTTGCCAAAATATCCTGCAAAGCCGTCAGTATGGTTCCCTGCCTTCTCTTCGAGACTTACCATTGCCAAGATTTAGCGCAGACCGCCCCTGGATACCAGCTCCAGATTTGGGGGTCACTACTCTCGAGTGCGTTCGCCCCTCGGAGGGCGAGCTCGACGCAAATTTTTTCGTACGCTCATACTCGCAACGCATTTCCATCGATGCGTCTTCTCTGCCTCAGACGATCTCCGAGTCTGTGAAGAAGGGAATAGCGCCTCCTTCCATTTTCACACCTGTGGTGCTCCCTCTTTTCGAGCGTCGGGCGCGTTTGTGACGCTGATGCCAGTAAGCTTCCACGTGTAAGGCCTCCAGTGGAGTCGGCAGGATGAGCGTAGGTAGCACCACATTTTGGCCTCCATGTTCGGATAGGGGTTTTCGTAGGGGCAGCTGGTTTTAGGGAGATCGGGCGCGTTTTGGGGTCAAGGGCTGGGTGCCAGGACAGTAGTGTTTGTCTTCCTACGTGGGCCAGTGGAATCCTAGGGACTAGAATACCTGCGGAACATTGGGTAAGGAAAGAAAATGGTGGACTCCCTGTATTGGTCCCAGCGAGAGAGAGCTTAGTGCGTCGGGACGATGGACAATGTTTCTCAGGTACGTTTACACTGGCTGGGCCCCCTTTTTCCTTTGTGCCCCCCCTGGCGGTTCGCTCCACGCTGGGACGAGATCATCGGGAACCCGAATTTGAGGGTCGGGAGGAGATGAGAGGTCCGGCGGCATGGCAAAACGAACAAGGGTCAGCCGGGTCAAGCCGATGCGCAAGGTTACTTTTGGTCGCCCTTACGGAGAAAGACGGGCGCGGCCCACCATTTTTTGGGGGCTCTTCGCAGCAGATAAGAGGAGCGGAAGGCTGGCGAGCGCACGCTGAGCGCCCAATTATGAGGCCATCTCTCACCGCGCCGTCACTTCGTCGTCGGCAACGATGACGGTACTGAATCTGTCTCTCACTCCAACCGGCCGGGGGGAGGTGCGCAGCGGCGAACGTCCAAGTATCCCCTTCAAGGCGAGGGGCGTGCGAGGGTCCATGGGGGGGGCACCAAATGGAGCCGCGGTTACAAAGGGGGGAACCACTCCCTGGCCGGCCGTTGGACAGGGGATCTGGGAGTATAGAGTTACGGGGATTTTTTAGGTTATCGTGTACCAACCCCGCCCCGTCCTGGGTTAGGGCAAAGGAGGCCATCCTTCTGAAAACAGTATGGTCCCGATATCGCGCCTGGATACCGCGGCGGAGATATCTCGAGCCTCATAATACTCTACCTCCGTCTCGTCTCGGCCTCTTCAAACGCCATGCCTCTGGTTTGGTTGGAGAGGGTATGGTGGATGCTTCCCTTGTGGCCTCTCTGTTTCCTGATATGGACTGCTTCGGGCAGCTTGTGACGCTGATAAAGAATGGGTGGCCTGCCGTAGGCTTGCGCTCGCCTTGAAACCTAAGCGGTCTCCTCATGGTGATAAGCGAGCGATCCCCTTCAGATAGTTCGGCATCTTCAAGCAGGTTCGTCTCCCGCACTGTCGCCCACGTTGGCCGAAGAGGGCAGGGACGTGATCGTCGGGTGATTCTAAGAGAAAGGAATACTGAGGCAAAGTGCGCTCCTGGCAAGCTTCTAAGGCCAATAATGAGGGGTGAGAGGGGCTATAGGAAATGAATCGTCCCACATCGGAATGGAGGCGAGAATCCCTGAGTGTATAGTAGATAACGTGATCTCAATAGTAGATGCGCTCTTTTGGGCAAGAAACCCGTTGAGGCTAGTGAAGGAAAAACTTCATAGTTAGCGTGCCTTGGGCAGGAGCAGCACTGGGTATGGGTAACCTTCCTGGGAAGCACTCAAGTCACGCAGTTTTTTCAAAAAGCCAAGCGGACAATTACCTCTACAATGAGAATCACGGGATGTTACAATATGTTATCTAGAGCCAACCTCACCGCAGTACGATGTGGTTCGAGGACGAACCAGGGCGGAAGCTGATGGCCTTGTGACCGCCCGTGCCGAAGAGGGGCGGGGGTTGATCGCCGGGTGATTCCTAAGAGAAAGGAATCACTGAGGTCAAACGTGCGGCTCCTGGCAGGCTTCTAGGCCAAATTATAATGAGGGGTGAGAGGGGCATTAAGAAAAAAGATGAAAAAATCGTTCCCACGATCGGAATGGGAGGGAGATCCTGAGTTGTTATAAGTAGATAACAATTGATCTCAAATAATGAGGCTTGCCTTTTGGGGCAACTGGGCAAGGAGCAGTACTGGATGGGTGACTCCCTGGGAAGCACTCAAGTCACGCAGGTTTTTTCGAAAAGCCTAAAGCGGACAATACCTCTACAATGAAGATCACGCGAATGTTACACGCACGAACGCAACAACACCTGAGAACATGTCCATCGCCGCACCAAGCTCTCTCTTTTGGACGCAATAAGAGTACGCCTACCAATTGTTCGCAGGGTATTTATTCATAAGATTCCACTCCATGGGCCCACGTGGCACCCTGAGCACGCGCATCAATGGAAGGGGCATGTTGCAATATGGATCCGCTGCCGAACTCATCTGAAGCTTACACTATGGAAGCTTACCTGGCATCAGCGTCAACAAGCGCCCGACGTCGAACAGAGGGAGCACCACACCGAACAACATACGTTGAAGAGGCCGAGACGACAGTAGAGAGCAAGATCTGACCGGTATCCAGGCGGCATTATCGGGGACCAATACTGTTTTCAGAAGGGATGGGCCCTCCCTTGCCCTCAGACCGTACCAGTCCGTACATCGTAACAATCGAGGCCTAGGGAGTGGTCCCCCTTTGTAGGCATTGATGGTCGAGCGTCGCCTGAAGGGATCTGGACGTCGCGCCGCACCTCCCCCGCTTGGAGAGACAGATTCGTGGCCTCTTTGGCGCCTCCTCACGAACGGTGGCCGTCTTGCGCTCGCTTGACCCGGTTGAGCGGGACCCCATCTTCAGAGGTTCTTCCGCACGAACCACAAACACCTGAGAACATGTCCATCGCCGCACTAGCTCTCTTTCTGGACCAAAGGAGTACCTACCAATGTTCCGCAGTATTTATATAGATTCCACTGGCCCACGTGGCACCTGAGCACGCGCATCAATACGCTTACAACTATCGAAGGGGCATGTTGCATCTGGATCCGGCCGACTCATCTGGAGCTTACACGGAAGCTTACCTGGCATCAGCGTCACAAGCGCCCGACGTCGAAAAGAAGGAGCACCAACCGGAAACGGCATATGTCGAAGAGGCCGAGACGAACAGTAGAGGCAATCTGACTGGGTATCCAGGGCATTATCGGGGACCATACTGCTTTCAGGAGATGATCTCCCAGCCCTCAACTTACCGTCCGTACATCGCACAACCGAGGCCAGGGAGTGGTCCCCCTTGTAGGCATTGATGGGTCTGACACTGGAACTGAAGCCCATTCCTTTGAATATGACTCCACAGGGTAGATCATGGTATAAGAATCTCACTATAACGGGAAAATGAGATCTTCATTTTTTTTGGGCTGATCCCATTCTCTCTAAAAGCTCCCCCAATCTTAAAACCCCCCCAACTTTTCTACTGTAATCAGAGTAATTGTTTTCTAGCGGAAATCTTTCAAGTCTCCTCGAAAGGAGCCGTGGTTTTTCCGCTCAGTCGGTTTTTCACATACAAAAATCCTTCTGGTTGTTTTCTCATCACAACAGCGAGCATGGATAAAAAAAGAAAATTCATGTATCAGTATCTGGTTTTTAAATTCGAGCCATTAAAATAGGGCTGAACTTGATTGGTTTTCATCTCAGATATGTAATAATTCAATAGGCGATAATATTGTCACCTTACACATGCAATTTAATACGACTTTTAATTTGTTTACGACGGAATTGGCAATCCAACTGTTTTTTTGGGTAGGATTGGCAGCCCGACACAGCCCAAACACAGGCCCAATGTGATCTTGGCAGAGAATAAATTTCAGGCCCAAAAGGCCCGGCCCATCCGTTAATTAGGATGCTGTAATTTCGTATATTCCGTTAATTTGGCAATTCTTTGTGGTCTGGCTGCTCTTAATAAATTGCTTCTTATTGCACACCATTTACTCTTGGGTAAATATTATCCAAGTCCCTTAAATTTATTGTAATATCAAAGTTAATTCATGATTTCAAAAACTTTTTTAATATACTTTATGAAGTCATTTTTATTTAATTTAATATTTTTCATTTTTAAATAATTTCATTCTCAAAAATCTGTTTATTTTTTTTTCTAAAATTATAAATTTATTTAATATTATCAGAAAATTTGGTGACCTGATTGATTTCTGATGTAATTATTTTTTTGATAAAATTTTCTGACGTAATTATTGCCGATAATGGATTTGCGTTCCAAAGAGAAATAATATACTTCGATCATTCTGGGAATTATTCTTTCATAGAATAATTAGAAAATCGTGTACTTTAAAGCCTTATTTTGATGAGCTTCCAAAATTAAGTACAATAATATTTTAAATTTATTATAAATTTTAATAATTTTATTTTACATTCAATATAAATTTTAATCTTAAAAATTAATTTTATTTCACATTCAACAAAAAATTTAACCTTAAAATTAACTTTATTTTTTATTCTATACTCTTCTGAATATTAAAATAAAATTTTTTCTTATCAATTTAATAAAATAAAATATATATTTTTTGTTACTTAAAATTAACAACCAATCAAATCAGTCATAACTATGATATTATGTAGAATTTACTTATTGCAACTTTTTTACTCATTTTATTTGATAAGACTAGTGCTACTGTTTATTTGCCCAGTTTATTTTACCCTCAATTAAAATTAAAGTTATATTCTATGTTAAATTAATAATATTTAAATTTCACATAAATTTTAATATTAAAGTTAATTTTATTTAATATTTTATATCATTTTTAAATAATATTAATTTTATTTTAAATCATTCATTAAGCTTAAAACAAACATTCCTTCAAAATAAACTTTACTCAATTTGATATAGAGATAAATGCCTTTGTACTATTATTAAAAAGTGTTCAGTGATGTTTAGTCAAATTATTCAAAATTTTTATATTAATATTTTTTTAATTTGATGTTTATTTTTATTATTACTTATTCTTACTTGCATTAATTGCTTCCACACTTCAATATCTATATATGCATTTATCTTTTCACATGCTAACAGTGCATTGGTGGTGTTATTATGTACATGACAATTGTTTTCCTCATTTAAAAAAAGTGAAAAAAAGATAAAATTTAATATGAAAAATAGTTTTATTTTACAATGTATAATTTTTAATATAATTGTCAAACTTTAGTTAGCATTATACACAACTTTTAAAATAAAAAAAATAATTTTATTTTTTGTCAGATTTATCTAATGTATGCTAAAATTTTCATTCGTCTGACTAAACAATCTATGTTTCATAAATGACAAAATTTTCTTGGCTCAAAAAATATTGTCTTCAATTTAAAAATAAAAAGTAAATTATATATCTTATTTTATATAAATTTTAACAAATTATTTAAATCTTTAAATAAGTTCATCAATTTTATTTTGCATCTTTAATAATTTTTACCACAATAATCTCATTTTCTTTCTCACCAATTCTTTTTTTAAATTTTTTTGATGATTTCTCATCAAACCCAATTGGTGATTTGTTCATGATAAAAGCTTTGGTTAAAACTTCATTCAACTGAATCAACCTTAGAAGTTTTAAGATTTGCATACAAAGTAATATTATTTGATTATAAAAAAATAGTCGAGTGATTAAGGTTGCTCAAAATGTCTAACTCTTTTTTTTAGAATTATAATACTAATGTTTTTTAAGTATAATGAATGCAATGAAAATGTGTAGTATATAGGTTTCCATTATATATATATATATATATATATATATATATATTAAATTGATGAATTTATTGCCAAGTTTATCTCTTGTGGATCCAGAGAGAGGAATTTGTATTGCATCCAAAGTTGGAGAAATTTTTGTGTGCACAATGTGTGTCATGTCATTCATCCGCATACAAATAAAATTAAGCCACGTGGCACGACGGGCTGTTACGTAGCAATGATTTTTTGCTACGTAGCACTGATTTTTTGCTATATAAGACTACATAATATTAATGTCTTGTTATTTGGAGCTACGTAGCACTAATTTCTTGCTACGTAGTACTGACTTTTGCTACGTAGCTCTGATTTTTTACTACGTAGGATTACATAATATTGACGTCTTATTATCTGAAGCTACGTAGTACTGACTTCTTACTACATAGAGCTACGTAATATTATATAGATAACAATTATTGCCAATGATGTCAGCAGTGGGTTGCACCACTGCCTTTAAAATCTCTTACAATTAACGTAAAAGTTAAAGATATTTTATGCTTGGATTAAAAATATTCGCTTGTCTAAAATGGACATTCGAAGCTTCTAAGAAATGGGAATCTCCCATGTTTGTGAGAAAGAACATCTGAAAATAGAGGGAAAAGGAAGCTTTTAGGGAGAGAAAAGTCTTCTACTAATAAGTCTTCTTTAAGTTAATGACAAATCTAGGAATAATAGAGTAGGCTATAAGTCTTGGTTTGGAATAAAGACATTTATGCCTTGCCCCAACCCCTGATTATTATAATCCTCCAAACAAAAAAAAAAAGCCATTTTTAAAGAAAACAAGTAATTTAGTCATAAAACTTATATATATAAAAAAATAATCATAAAAATATTATATTTCTTAATAAATTATGGTTAAATGCTATTGTCATCAGCTCAAATTCCCCAACCTTTGAAGGAGAAATATTTTTTCATAAATTATGAAAAATGAGTGCACAAAAATATCAAATGTTGCATTCAAAAATCAAATTTGATCATCTTGGAGTATAATCTAATTAATAGTAATAAATAAATATTACTAAATTTTCACTAAAATATTAATTTTTAAATTACTTTTGAGAAGAATATCTAAAGATGTTATAGTACATTTTATATTCTTATAAATATATATATAATTATTTATGTATTTTTAATTAGATTAAAAGATAATTTTTGATATGGTATTTTTAAAAAAAAATATGAGAAAAATTTAAAATAAAATTAATTCTTATTGAGATGTGTAAATTATATGAGATAAAATTAATTTTAATATTATAATTTATATAAAATTTAAAATATTATTAATTTAATATTAAAATTTATGTATGATGAAGTTTATCAGATTAATTTTAATTTAAATTTAAGTTAACTTTGCAAATTTTAATTTTAATTTAAGTTAACTTGGCAAACTAATACTAATACAAAAATATTTTAGTACCAACCATATAATGCCCCCCTAAAGCCCAAATAAACGAAAAGAAAATAACACTAAAATTGAATTTTATATGAATTTGAGCATTTGGTATCATATGATCATGAAAACTTCGAATTGATTTGATTTTGATTTAAATTTATATTAATCTTAAAATTTAGGTGTTAGGTTAGTCGGGATCAAATTGGGATGTCTTACAAGCGTACCCAAAATTAGCCTCAAGCAACTCAAACTCGATTAATCATCTATTCTTACTCCTAGATCCATACTCGAATGAGAAATCATAATTGAATTAACTCAAACATATTCTAAAAAGTGCACTCTATCAGTAATATCATTGATTGCATCAACTTTATTTAGTTGACCAAGGTTCTCATCTCAAATGGCTACCATAACACTACTAATGATCTAATCTCGAGCCAATTCGATTTCGACTTAAGATTGAATTGAACGTTTTCAATTGGATTCTAATTCGATTGAAAAAATGAATCCAAAGAGTTTGATCCAATCTTTTGGCAAAATTTTATGAATAAATGTACTAGGGTTTTCAAAACCGAACCGGACCGGCCGGTTCGACTGGTTCAACCGGGAACCGGCCCAAAGATGACAAATTATTTTATATTGATACTATATTTTGAATAATAATTATTTTATATAATGAATGTTTAGCTAATTTATTATTTTTTTATCATGAATTTATTTCGAATTGTTATAAAAAAGACAAAGTATTTTGAATGACAAATTGACAAGAAAAGCAATTATATTCGTTTTGTTTTGTAATTTTAAATTTTTTATACATTTTTTGTAGTAGTAAATTTTTTAAATTAATTGTACTATTTTTTTTAAATATTTTTTATCATATTTTAAAAATAAATCTCACATTTAGAAAATTTATATTTAATTATGATGTAATTATTAAGTCATCCGGTTGAACCACGGTTCAATCGGTTGAACCGATAAAACCACGAACCGGTCATTCGATCGGTCCGGTTTTGAAAACCTTGCTTATTCGTTCGACCAACGCAAACTATAGTCATTAATATTGATCTAATTTTTAAAAATAAAAACAAAAAAAATAATTTATAATAAATATGATTTGAATAAAAATTATAAAAAAAAATTCTTAATTTTTTTTCATTAAATTATTACAAAAAATTAACATTTAGTCATATGTATATATATAAATATTTTTTATTTTTTAGTGAGTTTAATTTCAAGCAATCTATTTCGGCTTAAAAAAAGCTCATCAATCGGCTCATTAGAATCAAATCAAATTTAATTTAATTTAAAATTTAATTTAAAATTTAATTTAAAATTTAATTCAATTTTTGAGCATTCAGACGAATACATATGTGTCTAAAATGAGAATGATATTTAAAATATATTTGCCAAATTTCAAAAAAAAAAAGAAGAAGGAATTTATGGAAAATTGCAATTCTCCTGAGCTCTGCTTTGAGATTCGTGTGAAGCATCAAAGCGAACCGGAGAGCGCAAGGGCTCACCATCGACGTAAGCGCATGCAGGATTTAGGCCCGCAGGCGGAGTGACGGTGGCCTCGTTGAGCGTTCTACGCGGGATGACTGATCGGACGATTCGAGATCCACCACGTGCCACGGACGGCGAGATGGAGATCAGATCCTATTCATACTTCTATTTGAATCTTCACACCACGAGAACCAAACTTTTGACATAAATTATAGCGGGACTTCAAAAAAAATAAAAAAAACAAAAACAAAAATTATAGCGGGACTCCCGAGGTCACTTGCCCAAATTTTATATTAATCCAATTAATTTTTTATTTGAGATAACGGGCATGTAAATCTATTAATATTAATAGATCAAATGAATAACATTTCCTATAATTAATAAACTGATTTACTTAATTTTAAAATTATATTAAATAAACATAACATCCAACATAATCTATTACATAAAAAAATATTTTTTATTGGTGTCATTATTAATACTGAAAAATTTTTATTTATAAGTAATCTTAAATTATAAAACCAACATGATTAATTTAAAAAAATAGAGGGATTCTATTGCATATAAATTCAAATTAGGAGACCTAATTGTTATTAATCCAATTTTTTTTTTATCTTTGAAAGTCAAAAATTTTTTCACTTAAAAATTATAATCGTGTAGTTTGAAGGTGAGACTTCTAAACATTCAAACAAATTAGTTCCCCACTAAACTAGAAGAATACTACTGCAAAATATAAATTTAATTGTTAGATTACTTGTACATTACATTAAGACATCTGGCCATGTTTGACAATGAGCTAAAAATCATGGCTAAAATTAACCATGATCAAAATCTTAAATTTATTTAAAAAAAATATTAAAAAATTATTTTATATCTCATCTCAAACAAATTCCAACATTAAACAATCACTTTATTTCACATCCAACACAATTCTCAATAAATCAATCAACTTTACTTCACATCCTACACAATTTTAATATAACCAACTTACTTTATTTCACATCATATACATTTTTTAAAAATGACTAAAATTTCCAACCAAAATCTTTTTTTTTCTTATTACCAAACAGAGCTTAAGTAATATCAAATTTATTATTGGGATTGTGAAAAAAAAAGAGATTATTTAATACCTGCACGTATGCCGTTGTTACAATATAAAAGAGTTAGACTAAGATTTTTCCCCCTCGCCTTTGCTTTTAGCTTTGAGACTCCCGCCTCACTAATTCCGAGTGACTCTTAATTCCTCTTAGGAACTCAATAGAATCTTTGACTTCTAGCCTCGAGCCCACCAAAGAGCAAGTCAATCCTTTGTACTTCTTTCACCTAAGATTCAAGGAAGTCTTTTCATTCTCCTCACTAACTATACGACTTGCTCCTACCGTGAAGTGAAGCAGAGGGAGGTGGGCGAGCCGCTTACCCTTTCACTATCTCTTTCCTTTTTCTTTTTTTCTTCTTTTCCTAGAATAAGGTCGGTGAAGTGCGACAGTGAGGAAGTAATTAATAATATAAATTTAAAGATTTGAAAAAATATTGAGAATAAAATTAAAATTCAATGATAACTGCAAAGGACATTGTTTGTAATATTAAATAAATTATAAGATTTTTTGAGCAAATTTTTAAAAATTAAAAGCCAAAATATAATTAAAAATTAATTATTGGAACCTTTTATTTCCGAGAGTATCGTAGCAACGAAGATACTTGGCAGTAAAATCAACAGCAGCAATCGAAGCGCCTTCCGGTCACGGTCGCCGGCTCGCCGTCAACGCATCATCATCATCCTTTACCATGCACCTGTGGGGCAGCAGACCGCAGCCACCCACCGTAGAAGTTATTCTCTTCCTCTTCCTCTTCCTCTTCTTCCTTATATAACCTACGAGCAGATAAACCCCTTCCAATTCTGTCATCGTCTCAAAGAAAAAACGAGGGGGGATGGGAAGACGAAAGAGCCGAAAGCCAGAATCGATCTCGCTCGCCGCTCTCGGTCTTCTCGTCGCCGCAGTCCTGTTCGCCGGAATCCCATCCTCTTCCGCCGACATCACTGCCGGCGGCGCCACCTCTCAGCCGAAGAAGCAGAGGTCCTGGCCTTGGAATGAACAGTCTCCGCCGGCGAAACCCTCCTCCGTCGTCTTCCCCGTGTACGGCGCCGTCTATCCCCTAGGGTAACCATCGCACTGCCGTCCCTAATTAGGTTGTAGTAGGTTAATGCATCTCTCACCGTCAGTCGCGACGTTGAACAGGTTCTACTACGTGGCGATCAACATAGGAGATCCGCCGAGGCCTTACTTCCTGGACGTCGACACCGGAAGTGATGTCACCTGGATCCAATGCGACGCCCCCTGCGTCCGCTGCTATCAGGTATCCGCCGATCTGAGATCCTCTGGCGATCTTCTTCCGAGTAATACTCTGATTCCTGATCTAATTGATCTGTTTTGCTGATTTCAAAATCTGCTAAAGGGGCCGCATCCTCCGTACCGGCCGGCGAAGAACCGCCTGGTGCCGTGCGACGACCCTCTCTGTTCCCTGGTGCAGGAGTCGACGAACCACAAGGGGGGATGCGAGTCGCCAAGTCAGTGCGACTACGAGGTCGAGTACGCGGACCATGGCTCCTCGCTCGGCGTCCTCGTTCACGACGCCTTCGCCCTCCGCCTGGCGAACAGCTCGCTCGCCCGCCCCAGCCTTGCCTTCGGCTGCGGCTACGACCAGCAAGGTGTTCCGTCTACAAACGGGCGCGTGCCCACAGATGGGGTGCTGGGGCTGGGGAGCGGGAAGGTCAGCGTCCTCTCGCAGCTCCGGGAGATCGGCCTCTGCCGTAACGTTGTCGGCCATTGCCTCGGCCGCCGGGGAGCCGGATACCTCTTCTTCGGCGACGAAGTCGTCCCTACCCATGGCGTCACATGGGTGCCCATGTCCACTGACCCCGTCAAGTACGCTATTACCGCTGCTACTTTTAGATGGATGGGTTCGGGTTCCTGCTCATCTTAATTTTTGGTCTCTTTTTGTCTAACGGGGCAGCAAATATTACTCGCCGGGAATGGCCAGCATATTCGCCGGCAAGCAGCAGCTGTCAGCGAAGCAGCTGGTGGTGTTCGATAGTGGAAGCTCCTACACCTACTTCACGAATCAGCTCTACCAACCTCTTCTCTCGGCGGTCTCTCTCTTTCTCTATCTCTACCTGATAATAGTGCTGATCAACGAGATTGATCATCGTTCATGGATGAACAGATACATGATGATGTATCCAAGGGGCGGCTGAAGGAGGCGCACGAAGAGAAGGCGCTTCCTCTCTGCTGGAAGGGCGCGAGGCCGTTCAAGTCCGCGCTGGACCTCAGGAAATACTTCCGGTCGCTGGTCATCGGATTCGGGAACGGGAAGGCAGCAGCAACGATGGAGGTCCCGGCGGAAAACTACTTCATCATCACGGTAAGCAAGCACGACACGATCAAAATCGAAATCCCTGTTTTCCACCATGGTCCTTGTTCTTACTCCCACGACTCATCCACGTTCTCAATCCAGAAACAAGGCAATGCTTGCTTGGGCGTCCTCAACGGCACACAAATAGGCCTGGGAAGCCTCAACGTCATCGGAGGTAAAGCTTTCCAACTAAAGAAAGCATGAAGAAAAGATCAATAATGGATATGGTAACGATGAATTGACGGTTTGGGTTCTGCAGATATATCGATGCAGGATCTGATGGTGGTTTATGACAATGAGAGGCGGATGATCGGATGGGCTCGCGGCGGCGGCGGCGGCTGCGATCGGATCCCCAAGTCTGGAAACTCCCCTCTGTAGATTTACTTCATTGGTAGCACATCCACAGCGCGGTGTGGAGATGCTGAGATTCCATTGATTTCTTCTTCTTTTCTTTTTAATTAATTCACACAGTGATGAAGATGAAGGCCGTATGTTCGAGCAAAGTATTTCGTACCAGCCACAGTTCCCTGGAGTTCACCAGGAGTACTGTCCAGCACAGTAATTGGGACATTCCACAGAGAGAGAGAGAGAGAGAGATGGGACGGCTATCGATCACGTCTATATGCATTGTGTTAAGTTACAAATAAAAGTGAATAATAATAAATACATACTAGAAATGTTGGCCTTCATCCATCCACTGTTTTGTTTCTGTTACCTGATCACGAGCGCATACCTGAATGAAGCAGGAGCAAAATTCTTTAAAAGGAGCACCGGTGGATTCGACTATCAACTGGTTGGTTGGGTGGAACACAGCACGTTCAATTGATGAGAAAAAATACTGTACAAGCGCTCTCCATCTGCTTTTAGAGAGTTTCAGAAATTAAGTCAAAATCAAAATTAATTTAAATAATAATAATAATAATAAATATATATATTTTTTAATTATTCTACATAAATCTTAATATAAAAATTATTATTTTATTTCATATATTTAATAAAAATATTAATTTTATTTTAAATTTATATAAAATAATTTAAAAATTTTATTTATTTTTTATTATTATTATTTAAATTAATATCATTTTAATTTTGATTTTAACCCCTTGTGCCAAACAGGCCTAAAGAACAAAGAGGCCTGAAGAAAAATGGTACAGTAGTTAGACCTTTTACTAAGCAGAACAGGTAACACGAGACTGATGGGCCCAATTGAAAACAAGTTCGGTCAAATTACAACAAATTAGGATAGGAAAGGACACAGTAATTGGGCTCCACATTGGAGACTTTATTTAATGTCCACGTGGCAATAGGATAAAAATTCTCAAAAATTAGTTAATTAAACATAAAAAAAAAAAATTCATTTCAATATCAATGCACCATTAATTTAACCACAAAAAACCTTCCTCAAACAAAGCCTTAACCAGAAGACATCTCGTACGCATAATATACAAACAACCCTATACCCTAAAGGGAAAGAAGAAAAGAATGAAAGTGCAGTAATGTTAGCAGAGATCTTTATCAGTAAAAATAATTGAAAAAAAAGATACATATGAAATTAGCTTTCAACGATAAGAGAAAGTCGAGGCTTAACAGCAGTTTGAAAAATATTATCCATTTCTAACAATGATTACACAGTATGGTTCATAAGAAATTTACAGGCACCTTTTTAAGTAGAAAAAGATTGGAAGATGGACTCCACAACCAACGCCTACGCGCGCAAACTTGAGATTTAATATTTTGATCCAAACCGTCCTCATCCCAACCATGATTGGCGAAAACTTAATGTGCTATTGGTCAAATTCAGGGTGGCTTTTAATCGACAAAGAGGTAGGAAAATGGTCGAGGAGAAGGGTAAACATAAACAAATTCCGGAAAACTTCAGAACTTCTATCCTGACAAATCCTCTGAACATTTCAGATTTGGGAACTTCAAAGAGCAAAGCTTTCCAGCATATTAAATACATCATCAAATTCGCCCAATCAATATTCAAGCCTTTAAGATAATCGAAAGATGTTTTTAGGCGATTAAAAAATTTAAGGAATTTGTACACGATGCCAAAAAATATTTTAAGACAAACATAATTTGCTAAATTTCCAGAGTGGGAATGTATCCTCTCAGCATATATTAGAACACCAATCATATCAGTGTTCTTGGATTGCTGAGATGCACCCCATAGTATTTGGTTGAATGAAAAAAAGTTAATAAGATGAAAATCAGAAGGAAATGAAATCAGAGTAGACCAAACAAATGTTTCAATAGCATCAGTATAGATCATAACGCCTCTTAATTCGAGCCACCGCAACAGTGCTAGAGATTCGAAGTGCTTAACAATTTGTGTACCATGCTGGTTACTTCTTGAAATGAACTTTCACAAGAATAACTTTTAAAGGTCAAAAATTTCAGGTATCATGCATGGCCGCTGACCTCCAGGGCCTTGAGAAAAATCAGTAAGTTTGATACAGCACTGGTCTGGCCGGTCAAGGTGTCGAGGTCGCTTGAAATTTTCACCCTAAAATTAACCATCTGATTCATAAGCACTTAACTGTATAACGAGGCACTAAAAATTAGCAGCATGTTATTTAGTTCTTGACATTATCCCCCAGGTAAGTAGTTTCTCACAACTCTTGGCAACAAAGAAACTGGGTTAACACTTACTATTGTTCCATCATTAAAAAATAAATAAAAAATGAAAAAAAACTTACTGTTGTTGTCTGCACTCTCCTATGAGTCAGCTGTCTTATTTAGACTTCACGGCTGTAGCCAGATAATGATCTAATACTGCAAAAAATAATCGTTTTAAATTTTCCTAATTAGGGATGATGCAATGTATTCTACTTTGATGTCAAGCATGTACACGAAAGACTTCTGATAAGAAGCTAGCAAATAAAAAAATGATTAATTCTAGTAATTTGATTTCGATCTTCTAGAACCGTATTTCTTCAATCAACTGCTGAAAACTGCATGAGGTGCTTCACAATCTTTTTCTATAACCTTTGGTAAGGCAGCTTTTCAGTTGCTCCTTATACTCTATTTTTTCAATCTCTTTCATACTAACATGATCTCCCCATTTTATAATATACATTAGTATTTGTTGTATATTTGCAAGCTACTCAAATTCTACTGTAATTTTATCTTCAGCAAAATTATTCCCTACCTCTTACATTATTATTGTTTGACCTACAATTTCCATCCTCATCGTATTAACTTCCAATTGGGAATTTCACAATACTCGATTGTCATTTTAGTAATGTTTTCATAGCCTAATAAGTTTCTTGAAAGCTTGGGTATCCTATGCTTTATTCTGTCACTGGCAATTTTCTTATATAGCTCAGGTTATATTTCATTAGGCCATTGGGATGTCAACAATAGTTTGTATGCAAGATAAGAAAAATTAGAATAAACAAATGACACTGTGCCGCAAAGTTTGTACATGTTTAGAAAGGATAATTTCTGGCTTGAGGGTTGCAGAATAGGTTCAGGCTTTGTTATTAAACAAAAAGTGTCCATGCTTTTTAATTGCATTTGGAAAACATAAGATGAGTGCGGGACGAAGAAGAAGAAGAAGAATACTACAAATGCATACCTGGGAAAAATAATGGATCATTTTGATACAACCCTTCATCTTGATGCTATAAAGTCGGGTTTGTCAACTGCAAATCATAATGTAGACAATTCTAAAGTTAGGAAAAATATCACCTAAATCTTTGTCATCATCATTTTGTTTAAAACTTTGTCATCCTTATCACTATCCTATCTCAACTAACTGTATTTTGCTATATGATCTTGTGAAGTGCAACCAATCCTGTGAACTCTAATTAATCTAGTTTTTCATAACATTTAACCTAGTTAAGTTTGGCCTTCCTCTTCCATTAACAAAAAATATCAATTTACTTAATCCATAACCCAAAACGGCATGATATATGAAATATTAAAATGCAAGGTAAATTGCATCCGGGACCCTAAGGTCAGAAGGATATTGCAAATTGATCCCAACTTCCCCCATTTGAGTCCTTGAGGCTGTAAAAGTGCTACAGTTTTGGTTCCTTTTTCAAAATCTTATTATTTTTACTAATTTTTTTCAATTAAAAAAGTAAAATTGGATCTTTTTTGAACGGTTTAAATTATTTTATATTTTAAAGAACAATTCCACCATTCTATTTTCACCATTCTTTAAAAAATTGATTAAAATTTAAAATTTAATTTCTCTTATTTCTTTCTCTCTTTGCATTAAAAATACAAAATAAAAATATTAATATTAATATTTCAAATTATATTCTAAAAAATTATAAAATTAACAAATGAAAATAATCTTATAGCATACTAATAAAAAATTAACAATTAGATCTTAATTGAGACCAAAATCATAGAGTTCTTGCAACCTCAAGGACACAAATCGTAGCTTTTAAAATGTTGGGACCAATTGGAATACCCTTTCGACGTCAAGGGCTCGGATGCATGAAAGATTTGACAACAAACATGCAAAATTATGTTATGCAGACAATCAAGTGAAACAGCTATGATGCTTTGCAATATTCTTAAAGGTGGATGTTGGGGCTTGGGGGCTAGACTGAAGCAAGATAAAGCTTCGTCGCAAATAGACTCGGTCAAATACCTTTTCTTGAAATTTTTGACAAAGCTTCGACATGAAAATTTTGTAGTTCTTCAAGATCTTTGACATCAAGATATATTATCACAGCTATTATAGAAAAGCCTTTCAAAGTAATCTATTCATCTGTGTTAAAAAATATTTTTTATCCTCATTTTTAATACATTTTATTTCAGTCAGATTTTTAATTTTCTATTTTACTTTAGCAAGCTTGTATATATAACTTTCTCTTTTTTTAGTGTCCTTATAAAGATTATAAAAAACTGCATCCTTTGCATTACGGATTGTGTTTTAGATTTTCGCTTAGCAATCTTATACTTGTCCAAATTCTTTTTACTTTTGCATTTATATCAATTTTACAACAAACTTTCTTTTCTTTATTTTTTTCTTATTTTTTTCTTTCTATGACCAAGCATTTTATTATTTGAAAGTTTTTCTTTCGGTTGTCTCGATATATCCTTTGCAAACTTACGAATATACTAACCCTCAATCACATAAGATCACCTTTCCATACAATGTCTAATTATCCACGTTCTAGAATCTTTTTCTTAAAGATATTTTCATTCTTATTCTTTAGATTTTAATATTGAAACCGAGGACACTATTTCGACTTGTTATTCTTTTTCTAACCCTTCATCTTAAAATCTAGGATTATCATTAATTGATATTGAGTAATCAAGTATTCAATTAAAATGACCTTATGATCTTAATAGTCCAAGCGATCTCACTTCCTATGTATTCTTGAATACGCATTCTTATAGGTGATAATATGCTCTTTTTTTTAAATAAAGTATTAACAATCAAAAAATTATAAACTAAGAAAAAACTCTAAAATAATCTTACCTTAATTAGTTTCCTCAAAATTATACTCATCGTGAATACTATTAAATTCCTCAGCAATGTTTCCAACATGTCTATTTAATTTTTCTCTAATAAATATTCTCTTCCTGAGAAATCGCCTATGAAGTACTGATTCTTCATAAAGCCTAACGTATTCATATCGTATCCGTATCAGATAATAATACTCCACGATACTCTATCGACACGTATCCGATATGCCATGTGGTGTATCAATTTTTATTTTTATTTTTTTAAAATATGATACTTACCCGATACTTTTCTGATACTTTTTGCGATAATTCCTGATACTTTTAATTAAAGAAAAAAGTTAAAATAGTCAGTTCGGCCCACATGATAAAAAAAAATGGTAGCCCGCCCCTTCAATTCTAAATTCTTTGAGTACTTGATTGCTTCAACTAATATCAATTTCGAATTCTGTAGTTGACTTTTATATATAATGCACAACTTATGCATACATTTGAACATTAAAATTGAGAGATATACTGGGCTACGTAATTGGGATCGCAAAAAATTTTATACGTGCTAGTGTTTCGACAATAATTTAGTATTTGTAAGCAGCTGTGTCATTTACTTTAGCTAATTTTTTTTGTGATCTTACAGATACTAGTGATGTTTCTTTTTTTTTTTCTATCTTAATTGGTATTGTCTTTGTTTCTATTGGACATCAATCATATTTTTTTACATTGATCAAGCTCATATTGTAAAAAAGATAAATGTTTGCTCCTTTAATTCTATCTATTTATTTAGTCAGAAACTTGAAGAGAGAATATATATATACTTTAATCAAGTCAGTATATTTTAGTTTTTGCTACAGCATCTGTATTACTAAATATATCTTATTTGTATTAAACTAATCGATTTGAATTGAATTTAAATTAAAATTGAAACTAATCTACTGATATATATATATATATTTAAACTCTTATTTCATGTAAATAATCTAACAAATTGAGAAGTAATTAGATAAACTTAATAATATTATTTTATACTTAAGATTTTTTAAAATTAATAGTTGAAAGATATTTTTTATTTTTTCAAGTTAAATTATCTATAATATTCCTTTAAGTGATATTAAAAATGATTGAAAAAATATAGTTAATTTGAAAAAAAATTTAAAAATACTTTTGAAATTTATAGCAACAATTTATATAGCATTCTCATCCACCATAAAACTATACTTTAAATATGAGAATATAATAAATTATATATACAGATATAACAGTCGTATTCTGATATATTTGTATCCTATTTTATTTAAGTTTATAGTATCATCATACATGTATCGTATTTGTATCGTCGTATTATACTCGTGCTTCATAAGGCATCGCTTGTACTAACATTTATATATAATATATAACTTATACACAACATTAATAAATTAAGCCTTTATCTCACTAGGTGGAGTCAGTTACATAAATTCTTTGTTTTCATTGCACTTCATTAAATAACAAATTTTATTAAGCTCTAAATATATAAGATCATTTTTTAAAATTTTTTGCATTTCTTTTTTGGTCTCTTTTTTTTTTTTTCTTTTTTTTATAGAAGTAAGATTCAATAATCTTTCTTTACTGAAGTTTTATCGACTTATGATTTATATGTTTAAATTATTTAAGCTCACTCTTTCCGAGTTTATCCTCAATTGAGGTCATCCTAATTTTTTGTTGATATATTTATTTCTTAGCTTATCCTTTCACGTATATCACTTATTCACCTTAGCATCTTCCTGTGACACTAATTATATTTGTGTGTTTCTCCTTTGTAAGCCAGCATTCAATATCATATAATATGCTAGTGTTATAATTATTTTATAAAATTTACTTTTAAGTCTAAATAATTTTTTTTTATCACACAATGTCACATGCATTCTCTAACTTTATCCATCCTGCTTAAATCTTGTTAATAATATCATTTGATTTTCTTGTTATTCTATATAAGTAATCCAAGATATCAAAATAGCTTACTCTTCATGATAATTTTTATATCAATTATCATCTCTTCACTACATGTGCTTTTATCTTAACCAAATTTACTCCATATATTTGATCTTTAATTTGCTAAGACAAATGTTTTAGATTCTAATGTATTTTTTTATAACTCGAATTTTATCTCAGCATCTATTTAGTCTTTATTGATTTAAAAAACAAAACTTATAATAAAATCCCAAGAAAAGTGCTCTGAGGAATTTTAAAAAAGAAAAATATTTGCATTGCTTATATATAAATTTGCAGATTAGATTTACGCATGTCATATAAAATGAATTAACTTTGAAGTCACAGCAACCAGATTCAACTAAAAAATGAGGCAATATGCGTGCATCCAATAGTTTCTAGTCAACGACAAGATTTGTGCGGGGCAAGCTTGATACCGTGCAATGAGAAGGATAAACACATACCTTCAACTTACAAATTATGCCTTCTACTTCTTTACACAGCATTCTTTCATGTTCACATGCAGATCTCAGTTCTCCATTGTTGGTTATTTGATCTTCGAACAGTCCTGTAGAGAAACTATGTCCCTTAAATCTGATGCTAGAACCACCATTGGTTGATGAAAAACCCTTTGTTTGTGGATGGCGTCCACGTTCATCAAATCCATCAGACAATATTTCTTCAGACACTGTCCCATTTCCCTTATGTTTGGCAACAACAACCCACATGCTAGCAAGCTCGTTATCCAAAGCTTGCTCACGTTGTTTGCCCTCATCAATTAATTTTTGTACTTCACGCTCACTTTGATCCCTCAAAGACAATGCAGACTCTAAGGAAGCTTGTTTTTGAAAGCTTGTAACAAGTTCTTCCTGTAACTCATGAACAAGAATACTGTCATCTGACCCCTTCAAATGCTCATCAGCATCCTCATCAAAATGAGGCCGCTTATCAGGAGTTCTAATTCCAGTAAGTGCCTCCTGGGCAGCAGCCAGATCGTCAGTTAATTTTGAATTTTGATAAGAAAGTTTTGTAACTTCTTCAGCTAAGTTTCTAAGCTCAACTGCTGCAGCTGATGCCAGTTCCTTGGCATAAGACGCTTCCTCAGCCAGCTTTTGGCAGTGAATTTCAAGCCCTTCTTTTTCTTCAGTTAATCTCAGATTTTCCTGCTTGAGATTCTCGATCTCCGCAGCCTTAACAAAATACAGAATATCATTTTAGCAAAAATTGCCATTCAAAGTGACGCTTCAAAAGGCCTTTGTAAAATGTGCAGTTACCTGCATACGAACTTGGGACCTCAGCAATGAGTCGCTACACCCTCCCCTTGATACTTCTGTAATTAAAATGGGATGAGATCCCCTAGGAGATGTTTCTTTTGACAAGGAAACAATTTCAAGATCATTCACTAAAGAGGAATCAGTCTTGGTAAGCACGTTATAATCTTTTTCTTTATCTATCAAAGATTCAACCTGCTGTTTTAGCATTTTAATTGTGTCCTGAAGTTCAGCATTTTCGACATTCTGTCACAAATTCAGGAAGGCAACGAGGAAGATAAATTATCATAATGATCCTTTTAATAATAATAACTGATGAGGTTATCCAATTACCTTCATCTGCAGCTGATCTTGAAGAATTCTATTATCCGCAGACATGATCTATACAAGAAATAGCGATGCCGAAATTAACGCAATTTAGCAGAAAAAAGTGAATGCTTCTGACAGAAACTATACAAAGACACACCTCAAGCTCAAATGCCTTCTCGCTCAACTGAATAGTCAGCTTTGAAAGAGTCTATAGAATGTAAGATTTTTGTTTACTTTTTACAACATTCAGAATGATTGAGAAAAATAAAAATCAAATGAGAAAAAATAAAGAAAAACAATGGCACATATATAACAGAGGGCAGTAAACTATAAAGTACGAGTACGATATGACGATACAAGTACGATATAACATGAATATGATGATACGACAAACTTAAAAAAATAAGATACGAATACGTCAGGATACGACTATTATATATGTGTGTATAATACGTTATATTCTCATATTCAAGATATAGTTCTATGGTAGATAAGAATGACTTACATAAATTGTTACTATAAATTACAAAAGCATCTTTTAAATTTTCTTCACATTAACTATATTTTTTCAAACGTTTTTGATATCACTTAAAAGCAATATTATGGACAATTTAACTTAAAAAACACCATTTAACTATTGAATTTTAAAAAATCTTAAATTTAAAATAATATCATAAAGTTTATTTAATTACTTCCCAACTTATCAGATTATTTAAATGAAATAAAAGTATAAATACATATCAGTAGACTAATTTCAACTTCAAATTAAATTTGATTCAAACAAATTAGCTTAATACAAATAATATACAATTAATAATACAAATACTGTAACATAAATTAAGATATACTGAACGGATTAAAGTACATGTGTTCTCTCTCTACGTTTTTGACTAAATAAATAGATAAAATAAAAAGACAAATGTCTTATTTTTTTCACAATATGAGCTTGATTAAGGTAAAAAAATATTATTAATATTCAATAGAAATAAAGATTACCAGTCAAGGTACAAAAAATAGAAACGTCACTATTATCTGTAAGATCACAAAAAACGTTTAGTTAAAGTAAATGACGCAGCTGCCTGCGAATGACAATTTTTTTTCAATTGCCAAAACACTAGCGTATGTAAAACTTTTTGCGATCCCAATTGTATAGCCCAATATATCTCTCTTAATTTTAATGTTCCAATCTATTCATTAGTTGTGTTTTATGTATGAGATAGTTTTTTATTTTTTATCATATGGACCGAATGTTTTAATATTTTTTCTCTAATTAGAAGTATCGAAAAGTATAATATAAGTGTCGAAAAAATATCAGGTATCAAATTTTGAAAAAATAAAAATAAAAATTGATACGCTATGTGGCGTATCGGATATGTATCGGTATCTACAGATATAATACAGAAACG
Source organism: Apostasia shenzhenica (assembly GCA_002786265.1). Classification (NCBI taxonomy): domain Eukaryota; kingdom Viridiplantae; phylum Streptophyta; class Magnoliopsida; order Asparagales; family Orchidaceae; genus Apostasia; species Apostasia shenzhenica. Next base: position 5,410,428 of record KZ451982.1, read on the forward strand.
TTAAGCGTCATGAAGCATCAGTGCTTCATAGGCAATAAAAATGACTGTTCCTGCCTACATAAGTTCTCTGTTGACCCGTGTAAACTAGGAATCGACAATGCTGTGACGGAAAAAGGGTGGGGGCTGAAGTTCCCCACAACCGGCAATGGAAGGTAGGTAGCCAGTAGAGGAAAATGATGGGAAGGTGATCTGTTTAATAGCCCAAACACAGCTAGGAAGAATCCTAGTGGCAGCAAGTAGAGGAGCGGAAGATCATCGTCCCTGTAGCTAGGGTTGGGAAGTTGGTGGTAGTCGTGGCCCACCTAGCCAAAGAAAGAGAACTCGCTGACTTTTATGAAAATGACTCCTCTAACCCTAGAGTGGATGCCATGAAGAAAAACAAATTGAATGAAATTGCACGAGGGGATGCCCAAGGCAACAAGGTGGAACCCACAGCTTATACACCATCGGCTCCTGTAGCATCTTCACCATAGGAAATTCTAATGGAAGATGTCATGGAGGAGGTAGATGAACAAATAATCATCGAAAGTAACTCTATTTTGAGTTAGGACCATGACCACAACCTAGAAGGCTAGACCTAGACTTAGACCGCGATCTAGAATTTAGATAGATACAAAGACCTAGACCTAAACCTAGACCAAATCTAGACCTATACTTAGACCTAGACCTACACTTAGGCCGCGGCTACGGCCTAGACCTAGACCAAGACGAAGACCGGGACCTGGACCTCGATCAAGATCTAGTCCAAGACCTAGACCAAGACTTAAACCTAAACCTAGACCTGCACTTGGACCTGGATCTGGACCTCGATCTCGACTTCGACCTCGATCTCGAATTCGACATCGTCCTATACCTCGACCTACACCTACAACTCGACCTAGACCTATAACTAGACCTATACCTACACCTACATCTACACCTAAATCTAAACCTAGAGCTTGACTTAGACCTAAACCAACACCTAAACCAAGACCTACACCTATACTTAGACCAACACCTACACCTACACCTACACCTACACCAACACCTAGACTAAGACCTAGACCAAGAACTAGAACAAGCACAAGGCCTAGAACAAGAACTAGATCTAAACGTAAACCACGACCACGACCATGATCTAAACCGACACACGATCACGGCCTAAACCTAGACTACGACCACGACCACAACCTACACCCAACCTAGACCTAAACCTAGACCTAGACCACAACTACGACCTAGACTACCTAGACCAGCTAAACCACCACCACGACCTAAACCACAACCACGACTATGACCATGACCTACATGTGTATGACCCGGGCGACCTAGACTTAGACCTGAACCAACACATACACCTAGACCTACACCACCACCACCACCACTACCGCGACCACGACCATGACCGCGACCGCGACCGCGGCAACCACGACCATGACCACGGCCACAACCACGACCACGGCCACAACCACGACCACCGCCACAACCACAACCACAACCACAACCACGACTGCGACCTAGACCTACACATGACCACGAACTAGACCACCTAGATCTATACCTACTCATACACCAAGACTTACACCTGCACCTAGAACTAGACCTCGAATTATAATTAGATCTACACCTAGACCTAGACTCAAATCGCCTAGACCACTACCACTTAAAACTACGACAACTACAATCACATCCAGTACACGACCAACACCACGACCTAAACCTAAACCACGACTACAACCTAGACTTAGACTTACACAACAAACCTAGACCTACACCTACACCTAGAGCATGACCATCTAGAACACAACCATGACCTAAACCACGACCATGACAACAACCACAACCACTTCCACCACGACCTAGACCAACACATGACCATGAAGCACCTGGACCTACACCTACGCTTACACCTACACCAACTCCAACACCTAGAACTAGACCTAGAATCTTGTGCGTGGCGTTTGTGGAAATTGTGTAGCCAATGACAATGCAGGAAACTGCACAGAACACTGGGAAACTAGTAATGCAGTACAAGAGCTATAAAAAAGGAAATAATGCAGTACAAGAGGCATGAGTAGCAGGGTACCCGGAGAGAAATGTAGCACCTATTGGTCTTAGAATGAAGCAAAACTCAGGCCACCAACGAGAAAGGCCTAAACTACATGAGGGCTATTAGGAAGGATGGCTGAAACTCAGCAAGGAACAATTATGGCAGTGGCGGTAATGTGGCCATTCCACAGAACTTGGAGGAGCAAGCTTTCAACCAAAGAGTGGCAAGGTGACACTTGAAGAAGGGGTGGCACAAATTAGCCAAGAGTGGGCGGTATGCTTCAGTTGGCCAGCTAACTAGGTAGAAGGATCCTTTTTCACACTATTGCTATGGAAGCTTAGATAAAATGGGGAAGCTTGGAAGGATTTCAAATGATGGAACACAGTATAAGGATGTTTTTTGATAAATTTTGCTTGTGAAGATGATAGAAATAGTGTATGGCTGGGAGGCCCATGGTTGATAGCAGGGCAAGAGGTTGGATTTGACTTGGACACCAACTTTCAAACCATCCCTAGATGCCATTTCAGTTATACCATTATGGATAGGTCTACTAGGACCAACTCTAGCATGTTGGAGCCACTCTAATTTGGCGTTGCATGCAGCAAATGCAGGAACCTCAATAATGACAGATCAATACATTATTTGTAGGGAGAGAGGGTCCATGCTTGTGCTTGTGTGAAGGTTAACATCAAACAACCCCTTCAACCGGGAGTTTTTATACAAGGATCACCAGGTGAGATCTTTCAAAGATTAGCAAATGTAGATATTTCATCCTCATACTTTGAGTGTGATTGTGTTGTCAATAGGGACACCCAATGCCCTTCCTGAGTTGAATCACAAGGGCAGGAAATGAGGTACCAAACAACCAATGAAGGGAAGAGTATTGCGGAAGCAGTTCAACAGAGAGGGAAGAACCCCCAATGCAGGCCACGGTAGGAATGTCAACTGGGAATGCAGCAATAGGCGTCAATTAGCCAATGGAAAACTCTGGAGAATCTAATTTTATTGTGCAGCAGATAAGCAAATTAGGGCCCTGGAACTTGGTGGTTAGCAGGAAGAAGAATAGGACGAGGCAAGCCAATTACCATATGGAATATTTTGCAACAAAAGTGGGCCAGGTTGGGAGGCCAACAAAGGCAAAAAACAGCAAACATAGCAACCATATGGCAACAAAAGGTTCTGCTAACTGAATCTGCAGCATCTGAGGCAAAGGGAGAAAAACTCAGCAAAACAGCAGCTGCCCAACAACACAAACTAAAACCCAAGGAGCGAGTCCCTTCATCGGCAGCAGTAATTACAGGGACTGGAACCAGCACCACATTAAAAAGTTGCGAGCATCATTTTTAGTTCAGTTAATTCTCCAATTAGCAAGCAAATTGGGCAAGAACCCAGTATTGATTGCACCAAAAGTGAGGTGTCTCGGCCTGCTAGATGATTCCAATTCAGCAAATAAAGCCAGCCGCAAGAACAGAGAAGAGGAAAGGAAATTAAAAACCAAGCCTTCAGCTGCAACACCAAAAGAGCTTCCAACTCTGGAGATGGATCAGCCTATTATACCCCCAAAAAATAAAAAAAGGGATTGTTGAAATTCAACCTGGGAGTGCTGGAGGAAGAGGAAGGAGACAGCTAGGAAAACTAGCCCCGATAGTACTTAGCTAACCTATTAAGGAATTATAACACATGCATTCTCGTTTTACTTGAGACACGAATGGATATTGCGAATAGAAAGGCTATAGACAAGTTAATGAGATAGAGACAACGTTTCGCAGCTATCCCCTCTCAAGTAGATCAAGTAGGATTACTCTTGCTTGAGATGAGAACAAAGTGATCATACAAGTGCCAATGGAACATAGCTAGGTAATATTGGTGGAGGTAACGTCTCCTAAAAGAGGCAAATGCTATGTGAGTGTCATGCATGGTTCAAGGGATGCTTATGTGAGGAGAGAATTACAGTGTTCTCTATGGACACTACTAACATTAGGATTTTCCAATGGCAATTGGTGATGACATTAATTGCATCCTTGGCCAGCAAAATAAAAGGGGTGGAAGGCCAGTCATAAGGGACAGATTTTTTGGAGTTTATGCAAAATGCCAACTTGCAAGATTAGCTTAGCTAAGGGGGACAAGAATACCACCAATTTTCAATGAGCTACCATGAATAGAAAAAGGCAGAACTAAATTATAGCTATTTGGGAGAAGAACCACAAAGAAGAGGGTAGGAAGTGGCGCATTACGGAAACTTGGAGCCCATTGCCAAATGATACTCAAACCAAGACTACCATTTACACATTGACAACATAGTAGATGGTCCAATAAGTTACCAAGGAAGAAATTCGAGCAATTGTTTTCCCCTTAACCAACAATAAGGTGTTGAGGTGGATGGCATTACTGATTCCTTTTTGAACAGTTATTGGCAGACGATGGATGAAAAGGTGAGCAGTCCAGCACACCTTCAGCACCAGTGTTATGCTTTAGATGTGGAAGGACACTAGTGGTGCTAGTGCCTAAAGTTAGCAAAGTGGTGCAACTAATGCATTTTAAACTTGTAAGTCTATGCTCCACTACATACAAAGTTATCGCAAAAGTACTAGTGCATAAGCTAATGGATATATGATAATCGAGGCAAACATCGAATAAGCTATCCCAGTCAGTTGGGATTTTCTGGATTTCAAGCTAGCATGGACGGGCTTGCCGTAGAGGTGGAGATGATGGTTTAGCATGTGTATCAATGAGCCAAGATATGACGAGAAGAAATTACCGTGGATAGTTATCAAGGGGCTTTGAGGCAGGGTTGTCAAGTCCCTCCTTATCTACTGTGCTCAAAGCTTCTATCAACACTAATACATAAGGTTTCTATAAAAAAAAAACACTAATACATAGGGAGATGTAGATGATATTCATTATTAACATTTCGATTATCTTGGAAAGGGCCTGCTCATTCACACCTTATAAGCAAGTGACTTGTTTTTCTTTGTTGAGGCCACCACTATAGCGGTAGCCTACTTGAAGGTGGTTCCAGATAACTAGTACGCTTCTTCCAACAGAGGGGGGTGAATTTTGCCATTATTTTCAGTCAAACCACTACCAAAAACTATAAAGTCGTCATTAGAAGAATGTTAAGATATAGGAAAGCTAGTGTTGGCTCGATCTGAGCATTCCTCTAAACATGCATAGATGGAAGAAGGCAGACTTTGTAGCTATCACTCTAGCAATCACGACAGGATCAACTCATGGGGGGTGAGAAGTCTATCACAGACGAGATGATGACAAAGACAACTATCTCTAATAAACGGGATCAGTGGTTTGAAGGCACAATCCTCTATTACTGCTATTGAGCACAGAACTCAGAGGTGCACAGAATGCTAGTTCTCTCAATTGAGGCCATTGCAACTACTGTGCTAAGCATTGTTATTGATGATTTGGATCACTTTAAAAGCCACTGCTATCCAAATGACCATATAGGGCCGTGTATCCCTTCAATTAATTCTTGAATTCTGCCCCTACCCCCCTCTAAGGTGGTTCAAACTCAATTTAGATGGTTAAGTGTAGGGTAGTAGAGTAGCTAGAGTAAGCTACATTATCAGGGACCATAAAAGCTCATTCATCCAAGGTGGTTGAAGAAGACTACTCATAAGTGCTATTCCCACTATTGAAAAATGGGCTACATTTAAAGGATTGAAGCCAGTAGCAAGGAGACTAAGCAAAGCGTAAGGTGTATAGCTAGAAAGCTACTTGATGGAGATACTTCAAATAATAAAACATAGACTGGAGTGCCAACAAGGAAACATGCAACCGTAGCTAGAAAAAAAACATGTAATTGCTTGATCCTAACCAAACTACACAACACAAAGAAGACCAGATGATGGAGCAAATCATATCCTTTTTGTTTTTATTTCAAAATGTAACATATCTTTTGTAACTAGAAATGGTAACAATGAAGCCAAGTTCTTAGCACACATAGCCACATTAGGAAATTTTGTTAGAGAGAGGGTATGCACATTTCCATTGAATTTTGCAATATCCTCGATGGAGACATTACTTTGACGTATTTTTGCATTGCCTTAGTTTAATCTAGAAAGCCTTGGACACATTTTAAAAAAATAAAATGATTGCACCTGGAACAATGCAACTATAAGAGAAATGAGGCACCTGAGATCTCTCAGCGCTATTTGACGTATGAGATGCATCATCAAGAGATCCGATCATTCTCTGCTCAAGGATATGCATCTGTAACTTCTTTTCATTTATTTCATCCTTTAGTTTTAACATTTGTTCCTACATGAAAAAAAACCAATTGTTATTGAGAAATTGAGAGAAATTAAGAAGCCGGGAACTCCCACAAAATCATATCAAGATCAAAATAATGTATGGATCTGATATGGTTGATACAGAACATGCCCCAGAGATTGTTCAGCAATTTGCTCTAATAAAGTTGAGTGACTTATACGCTATACTGTTTGGAGAAAAAAACAGCCCAGTTGCATGCCTGGATGCTTGAATTTTCAGGGTTGTTAGCCGCTTGTTCTGTTAATCTTTTTAACGAACTTGTGCAAAGTGCAACTTCCCCAGCTAACATTTTGATCTGCTCGCCAAGAAGATCCATCTCATCCATAATTGTTGTTCCTGTCTACCAAATATGAAGCGACAGTGAACAACATCTAATATGGGTAAAAAATATATATTTTAAGTTTTTAACCAGCACAATTAAATCTGAGATCCATCTAGGTGCAAACCCAAATTCTCATAACAGAAATAGATATCCTAAATCTAACAAAGTGTAAGAGGAAAGCAGATAATGAAGTTGACATCTGAATGTAATTTACGGAAGAAACTATAACATAAAAAATTAAACAGTATAGAGAAGATGCATAGAAACTTAACGGATACTATTAAAATACATGCATATCACCTATTCTATTTATTTTGAGGAGATTGAAAATTTTACTGAAGCTTTACAATTATTGAAGTGTCAACAATGCTTACAAAAAGTGCATAAGGCCAATTTGAACATGAAAGATGGCAAGCATCGCCAATATTACTCCAAAGAAGTGGCAGCTGGATATCAATACGAACACTCAAGAAAAGAAGAGTAAGGGGTAGACAAATACCATACGATATAGATGAATTTCAATTTAGCGCAAATTACTTTTGCATACGTTCAATAACACAACAAAATAATAAATCTTACTCATTATTTTTAATCTACATATTAATAACCAAGCTGAATAAAAAATTTGAAGATCTCTATTAGCGTAATGGCTTAAAAAGAAGCAAATGGTTCTAGCAGTAAAATTATAACAGTAATTAATTAAAATAGAAATGACAATTACCTAATATTTTCAATGTATATACCATAGAATGTTTAGACTGATTTGGGAGATTATATTTTCAAATAGGTGTGGTAATTGAGTCAACTTTGAGCAAGTTTTCAATTCAAATCCAGCTCGAGCATGCTTGAAATCTTTGCAATCCAGCTTATTTGAAGAAATAAAATGATTTACTTCTAAACACTGTAGTTAGCAGTTGAAAGTGCGTTGGCTAGAGGAGACGGAAAGGTCTGAACCAACTTAGCTAAGTTGCACCCAATATACAAATTATGAATATCTATAATATCGAACCAACTTGATTTAGATACAAGTCAGTCATGCAGGCTCAACTCAAAACTCAAAACTCAGCCTAAGTTCATTCAAGTTGAGTTCGAATCAAACCCAAACTCAAGCTATTTTCAGTCCTAGTTTCAAACAAATCATAAATTAGCATTTTAATGAAAATTAATACACATTTTGGACCCTTTTAGTTCACTGGTTTAATGCGTCGTTGTCAGGTACCAAGTCCAGGAAGAGACATGGGGAGGATTGTATTAGACAATCAACAACTAACGTAAAACTTATTAAACCAAATATAACATGAATCATTTAAGAAATTGTGTAAAAGCTAAGACATTTTCTAAAAGTGATGCATTGTATTACCTGAATACAGTGAGAAATTGTAAGGGCCGCTACAGCGGCACTCGGGTATAGTGAAAAGTGAGCAAGAGTTTTCACATCATATATAGATACAGGTAAAAAAGTAAGTTCATGTTATAACATAAATAATTTGAATTAGACTAGAAACCTAGAATATAGGTGCCCTGAAAAGCAAATTAAGTTGGTAGACAATATTATTCATATAAAGATTCATGTATTGTGAAGTAATAAAAAGGGTGAGAGAGAAAGCCAAAAATATTGATAACTTAGGTTTCAAACTTTAGTACTCTAAAAAGAATAAAATTAGAAATGAAATGAGCATAACTCTGAATAAGAGTTTGAAAGACATCCAGTAGAAGTTAAGAGAAATAGAGGTAAAATGATAGCTTTAAAAATTGTAACCAACGTAATGATAATTAACATTGTAAGCATGTATGCCCTCAAGTAGGTTTAAATGGAAATATTAAAAAAACATTTGAAATGATTTGAAAGGTTTAATATAAGGGATACATTGGGAGGACATAATATTTATCGGAAGAGATCTAAACGAAGACGTTGAAAGTATTGCTGAGGAATTTAATAACATCCATGGTGAGCATGATTTCAGGGAGATTAATGAAGAAAGTAAAACCATTTTAGAAGTTTTCTTAGCTTATGATTTTATGATTGTCAATATTTTCTTACAAAAATAAGTTTTCAAGAATGTATATTGATTATTTTCTCATAAAAAATTAAGATTGCTTGGATTGTAAAGATTATAAGAATATTTTAGGTGAATATTTAACTACCTAACATTGATTAATGATCTTTTCAAGATAAAGAGTTAGAGAAGAAATAATAAGCTAAAATATTACCCTCAAATTCGATGGTAAAATCTAAAGAATGGGAATGGATATATCTTTAAAAGAAAAGTTCAAGAACTTAAGCAATGGAACATCAAGGGAAAAACCAATTTTATGTGACTGACAGTTACTACATTCGTAAGATGACAAAAGATCTACTAGAAAAATTCAAAAGAAATACTCCAAATAATAAAGAAGCATAATAGTGAAAATAAAATGTACAACAAACGATTATTGAGAGGAAGACTAATTTAAACACAAGAATAAAGAAAATTGAAAAAAGTATAAAGTAGCTCGATAAGAGTCCAAGAAAATAATTTGCAATATAAAGAATATGACCTTTGAGAATCTATATAAGATATTGGATACGAAAAAAAGAGAGATACATATAGAATCGTCAAGGCACGAGATAAGAAAACTAAGGTCCTGTTTGGCGCCGGAACTAAAATCAGAACCAAAATAGTACTAATTTAAAAAACTACAATAATAATAATAATAAATAAATTTTTCTAATCATCCTACACAAATTCTGATATAAAAAAGATTATTTTATTTCACATACTCAATAATTTTCAATAAAAATATCAACTTTATTTCATATCCTAGACCAAAATACTAAATTATAAGGAAAGGAAAGAATCTCCTCAACAAAAAGCTGAAAGTTCAGGATTTGACCTCTCGCTCACCTAGCTAATAAGGTCCATCGCCAAAAGAGATTTAGGAACTTGACCTTCTTACTGAAGAGCCCCTCATAGAAAGTGGCACCCCCCGGCATAGAGGAGTGGAGTTCTACCGAACTGAACTCAGAGCGCTTTCGTGATGGAAACATTAAGGTGAGCCAAAGACTGCTCCTTATAAGTATTTTGGTCTAGGATATGAAATAAAGTTGATATTTTTATTAAAAATTATTGAGTATTTGAAATAAAATAATATTTTTTTATATCAGAATTTGTGCCAAATGATTAAAAAAATATTATTATTATTGTTGTTTTCCACACTGGTACTATTTTGATCCTGATTTTAGTCCCCACGCCAAACAGTCCCTAAAGGCTAAAACCAAGTAAAATCTATTAAGAATAAAAATTTAAATGTACTTTTCAAAAAGAAAATAACAACAAAACCTTTATTCACTAGGTAGGGTGAATAACCTCAATAAACCCTTTATTTTCATTACACTCTATCAAAGAGCAAATCCTTATTTACCTTTAAATATGCAAAATTCTTTCTAATGGTTTCTTGTCATGTCTTGTTTGGACTACCTCTTTCTCTTTTAACACATATAAAATCCAATAACTCAACTATCCTTACTGGAGCTTTTAGCAACCTACAGTTTATATATCCAAACTATTTAAGCTGACTTTTCCTGAGCTTATCCTCAACTGAGGCCACATAAGCGTTTTTGCAGATATATTCATTTCTTATTCTATTCTTTAGTGTATACCTACTCATTCACCTTAGCATCATCTCTGCAATACTTATTCTACTTATGTGTTTTTGCTTTGTAGGCTTTTCAAGAAGAAAATATCTATTATAAATGAACGAGTTACTTTCAAAAACTTTTCAATAAAAGTTGTAACAAAACTATTGATTGTGTTAAACTAAGCATATAGAAAAATGCAAAAAGTGCTCTTACATTCAGTGTACCAATAAAGCCAAAATTTTGAAAGCTTTAAAAAAGACAAACAATAAAAAAGCAGTAAAACTATAATAGATGTTTGAAAATATATGAAAAATGAAATCATTTCTTGGTTCACTAGATTATTTAATATGATTTTAAAAACTAAAAATATCAAATATATGAAAATGGATATATTAATATATATTTACAAGAATAAATATGGTGTACAAGATTGTGCCAACTATGCAGAAATCAAATTAATAAGTCATACCTTAAACTTTAGGGCCTCATTTGGTTAGAATTATATTTTTAGCCCAACACAAATTTCAATTATAAAAATCAACTTCATTTAAAATCCAACACAAATACAAATATTAGAATTAATTTTACTTCATATTCTACACACTTTTCAATATTAAAATAAAATTCTTTGTTATTAAACTTAAAAAAAATAATTTTTTTTTAACTTATTCCAAAAAAAAAACTCGAACCAAACGAGACCTAGGAGAGGGTGCATAAATTATATGGTGTTATTAGAATATCATAGAAGTAATTTGGTTTAATGTTAGGTAGACCTACTATGAAAGTTATTCATATATTGAGAGGTTTAATAGAGAAGTTTGGTTCAAATTTAAGTCCATATCTATTTACATTAGTTATGAAGGTCTTAGACACATTTAAAATGAAATATCTTAATGTATGTTTTTCACATATAATATTATTCTTGTTAATAAGATTAAAGATAGAGCTAAGATGAAACTGGAGTTATGGAAGAATATAATAAAATCTAAAGTTTTTCGTCTTAGTCGATTAAAAATTAAATATATATAGTGCATATTTAATAAAAAAAAATACTTATATTGCTGATAAGACAACTGATAATCAAATTATTAACAAGAGTGAGCATCTTAGATACATTAAATTAATCATATACAATAGCAGGGAAACAGATATAGACGCCACTTGAGGATCCCAGCAAAATGAATAAAATAAAAAAATATATCAGGTGTGTTATGTGATAGAAAAACTTTACTTAAACTTAAAAGTACATCCTATAAAATAGTAGTAAGACTAAGGATAATATATAGTACTGAATGCAAGATTACAAAGAGAAAATATATAAATAAATAAGTGTTATAAAAATATAAATAGTAAAGTAGATGAATAGGTATATGCCGAAGAATAGAATGCGAAACGAGTATATCCGAGAGAAAATTGAAGTAGCATCAATTAAAGATAAACTAAAAGAGAGTCAACTTAAATAGTTTAGAGATATAAATCATAAATTGACTGAAGCTCCAATAAAAAAATTAATTTACTGAACCTTGTACATATAAAAAAAGAAATAACAAAGACAAAAAAAATTGGCAAAAAACTATAAGAAATAATTTCACACTTAAAATCGAGTAATTTTCGATTTTTGAGGCCTCGTTAATTGAATTGAATCCCCTAACATAATTTATTTATACTAATGATATAAAAACCACCAAATTAAATATAATTAGTTATAAATTAGAGCTTAATTAGTCGGGACACCATGGTCAACCGTCAATTCATTTCTGACAGAGTTTATCGCTGATGGTCGAGATCTAACTATAATGCTTCGATTTAGATCGACTGATGGTAAATACAGGTTTGGAAAAATGGATGTTGCAAACTGCTATTGTAACATCCCATGATCTCAAATAATAGAGGTGCCTTTTCGGAAAAAACTGTAAGGCTAATGATGGAAAACTCCATAGTTGAGCGTGCTTGGGTTGTAGTAGCACTGGGATGAGTGACCTCCTGAGAAGTGCTCAAGTCACGTAGTTTTCTTAAGACCAAAGCGGACAATACCTCTACAATGAGATCACGGAATGTTACAGCTATCTTGATGGATTGAAAATCTCCTCATTTATTCCGATTGATGAGAGATTTCATTTTGAGCTGATTTTATTCCTACATTTATTCTGTATGAGTTGTTTCTATTTTTGTGATTGTTATCTTAAGCAAATTGTCTAGTATTTTCTCGTTTATGTGAGAAAATTATTATATGATGTATTTTTCTTATTTGAGTAAGTTTGTACAGAGGACTATATAAATGCCTCTCTGTTGTCTTTATTTCTTTAATGTAGAATGAAAATGTTGCCTTCACCCTTGGGGTTATTTAATTCTGAATTGAATTGATAATCAAGATAGACAAGGACATCCACCTTCCACCGCTAAACCCCACCAGCTCAAGCTCATCCACTCTGAGTTCAATTTCATTCATCTTTCACCCCTCTCAACATTCGCCTTGTTCCACCTTTTTGTCCACCAAATCATCTCTCCGAAAACCAATGTACTGCGCACATCATAGGCTGCTCGCTCCTCGTCCGAGTTGCTGCCGAGCTCGAGCCAACAATCCGCTACCTCGTTTGTGTCATTGTCAAACACGAGCAACAACGGCTCCATCACCACAGAAGCCTGCGCCAGGTTCACTGGACTATTCCCTGCTTGCCCGCTTGCGCTTAACTTGCAGACCCGCACGCCCGCTTCCTACTCTCCGGCCCTTCCGCCCACCCCTTTGCATGCTGAGCCGCACACTTGCTCCCCGTGCGCTTGATCTCCGCGCACACACGCGACACTCGCTGAGATGACACAACCCTAAGTTCTCCGAAAATTACATATTGGTCTATGAATTTCTTAGCTCAGGACGCATTCCAATAAACCTCTAATCTGGTTAAATTGAATACTCTGGATCTTTCTGTTTGGTTGAGATTTGGTCGAACTTGTTCCACCTGTGTGACCTGTCATTATTGAGTGTAAATTTAATTACTGTTGGTTAAATATTGTGCGAACCCGTATTCCTATTTTTTTGTTCTAATTTGTTGAAAATCGAATTTAGCCCTAATATGAGTTGGTAATTTTTCAATTACTTTCGATCAAATTTAATTAAAAATTTGAAACAATCAGTTTTGTGGGTTTAATTAATTTCTTAGTCATCCCAAAATTGAATCCTGAGATTTAGGCGTTAATTTGTAATTATTCTGCTATATTAAATTTGAAAGGTTCGAGTTTTTTCTAGCCATGGCTATTTTAGTGATGACCCACATGAAACCTTTTGTTTCTGAACCATTCCTGTTGCTTATACATTCAGCGAAAGAGCTCCAATTCCAAAGTTATCTGACATGGCATATTGGCATTTTAGGGAACATCAAGCATGCTTGTCACAATATATGAGTGAATCAATATAAAAATCTCAAAGGAAATAGATTCATAGAATTAAGCATGAATTTTCCTATATTCGTTAATATATACTGTACAAGTATAAAATTAGTAAAATACAAAAGAGGAATAGCACAGACAATTAAACCAAAAGAATAATATAGCACCTCAAAAGCAAAACAAAACCATAAATATGCATGCACATAATGGAGGCCTGGAAGACAAGAACAGAAAGAAAGACTTGTCTTACTGGTGGAAGTCGGCCTCCTTTAGCTGTTGCACTGAACAGATCACCAGCTTGGGTCTTTTCAGGAAAAGAATTGACAAGTAAGGAAACATCATCACCCTTATGACTGATAGATTTCCTCCTACCATCCTTCATATCAGGAAAAATTCCCTTCTGCTGTGAAACTTGCAGTGGTGACCCACAAGCTGAGCTTTCACTATCAGCACTTGGCGATAGTCCATGAGTGTACTCTGGTTTCTATATAAAATATATAAATCTCAAAGCATGTTGCAGCGAATGAAACATCAAGCTTGAAATTTAAAAGTTGAAAACAACACCATCAAAAATGATACTGCATATTGGACCATGCTGTCATGTGCGAGAGATCAACTGACCATGATACACATTTGTGTAGTAGTTATGGTCCTTTAAAAACGTCTACTGATTGCTGATGCATATTATATGACTGAAAACATAGCAACTGACAGACACAGTCTGAAGATTAAAAGGTGAATATTTGCCAAGAAAAAAGATGACTTGATAAAGGAATGAATGTTGAAAAAGGATCAACAAATCTGACCTCAAATTGTCAGAATAAAGTCATTGATTATGATAATAAGGGTATATGCACTTTTAAGTCTCTGATGCAAAGCAAGAGATATAACATCATGCACATGATTTGTTGCGCACATACTCTGATTCAAATTACTCACATTGTATGGCCCAGTTATTCAGGGAACCATTTTGAATGTCCAACTAACTAAGTTAATTTTCACTTACCTAATCTAGCATTTGCTACACAATTGTAACATACCCATCTACTTGGTTTACCAAGTTAAATACATTAATCATTTCTGAAGTAAGAATTCCAATAATCCAAAACTTAGTTAAAAAATAATCTGACCTTCACTTTGAACCAGCCAAGCATTCCCCGCCTGCGATTTTTTGTAACCAACCTTATAGGCTCATCTAGACTACTAGTATGACTTCTACATTCCCCTGAAAACTCTGATTCGATGCTTATGGCAGCATCCTCCAAAATGTATTCTCGCTTCCTATCAGGTAAATAAGCAAGCTGCATCAAGTACAACAAATCAAATGAAAAAATAGTTAACTTGCAAAAAGAGAACAAGGCAAGTACTCTCGCTTTTTATCAGGTAAATAAGCAAGCTGCATCAAATATTCTCGCTTCATATCAGCTGATAATTATGCATGTAATCATGAACAAGGAAGAATACTTGGAAGCTTGAAATATCAAAATAAACAGGTATTGTTTACAAAACACAATCTATTACAAAACACAGGCATGCATGCAGTCATGAACAAGGAAGAATACTTGGAAGCTTGAAATATCTAATACAGATACTGCTTACAAAAGACAATCTACTACGAAACACAGGTAAAGTTAACTACATAGTATAAAGCAAAACCAGCAGCATTTTTTCTTAAAGAAAAAAACAACAGCATTTTACCAAATGTAAGAGAATTAAATTATTTGCTAAGTACATTGGACTAACCCCTTTCTCGACAAGGAAACAAAGGGAAGCTAAAAAATAATGTATAAAAATAGCCAATATGGTCAAGAAGTTGAACAAAGAAGCAAAGCCAAAATGCTTCCACAAGTTACATTGCATGATGACATTTATTCAGCAAATTTCAACCGGTTTAGAATAAGCAGTTTCCCTTGCTTAATGATAACCTTTATCAATAAACCATAAAGGGTTAGGAAGATGCAAATGATCCTTCTGATCAACTACACAGGTAAACTTTACCCATTCGCATTCAAAAAGTAAATTACTTGCTCGCCTTTTCCAAAATGTGTCGATCTTCCTTCTTTCTTGGGAAGAACACAAAATAAGATGCATTCTAGTCAATATTATCAGTCTTAATAGAGATTGATGCACCATATTAAGTTGAATGCAGATAAAGTGTAAGAGGCGGGGATTATTAGTTGGGCAGGATGGAGTAAAAAAGCAAAGGTTAGAACCTCATCTTCCCCGAAGGAATGCCGACGTCTATTCCCAGCCTTCTCGGTAACATTTGAAGATAATGAGTTCTTTGTAGACACTAATATTAACTTCGTTAGCCGTTGAATCCGACTCATTAAGGCAGCTTTTGCTTGTTCCTCCTCTTCCAGTCTTGACAGCAACGCAACTTGGCCAGCTTCCAACTTTTAATATGCAAAGGGTGAAACAAAAAATGTTTAAGAATTTTAAAGTAGGAGCGACAGTAGAATTGTAATGCATGTTACTAACTGCATAAGAACCAAAAAAAAAAAATTCATGGATGATGGATAAAGCATCGCATATGGAATAATTTGCTAAATTAAGACAAAGGCTTACACCATAAATACTAACAGACTATTAAGAAAAAAAATACTAACAAACTATTAATAGCTTCCCCACAGAAAAAAAATAGAATATGGACCCAACCAAAATTTCCAATCAGATGTGCTTGTAATTCTTCAATAAAAATGATCCCAGATATCAGATCAGGGACTCGGGCAATATCTCTCATGAAATCTCAGATCATCTACGGCTAAGTTCCATCCTTGGAACAAACGAATCAAGAGACTCAGCCCGAAGCAAGATGCCTCAATAAGAGAGGTCCCAGGGCAAGGAGCCTCGCAAGAAGAAGTTACAAGGTATGATGCCTTAGACGAAGAAGTTTACCATGACGCCATAGAATACCACGAGGAAGCAGAAGATAACCCAAATTATGGGTGAAAAGAGCAGGGAAACATTGGAATCGACACTTCGAAAAAGCACTGGGGGGGCAAGAAGATTTCCTAGGATAGCCATAAAATATTTTAGAGAACAACCAGAAAGAATATCAGAGAAAAACTTCCAAGGAATTGGCATGAACGGCTCTGCTATAACACTCAATCATAAAAGCCCTGAAGAAATGCTGCATAAGAAAAGGTTATACTCGCATGAGAACCACCCAAGAAGCAAACATTATGATGTTCCAAGGAGTTATTGAAAAAGCTTGGAAAAGGGAGTGGAAAGCTTACATGTGTTGCAGTTGAAAGTTAAGGAAAAGGTTGCTGACAATTCTACCTAGGGAATCAATGTAATAGGGATAAAGGAGAATAGAGTACTGAATCCTAAACTCAAAGTAATTCTACATGGTATTTGGCCTCCTATACAAAGGGAAACCTGTTGTTAAAAAGGGGTTTGGAAGAATTAATTAAGGGACTCATTTGGCCAGTCACACGTTCCTACTTTGCCTCCCAACTCTTCCTTCCCGACAATACTTTGGAGTGTGTGGGAAAGCATAAGGGAGACAGACCCCCACTGTCAACTCCACATACGACAAACAAGAGATTCTGGAAAGCTATACATGAACAATGGAAGGGGAGAACCTAAGACCACTATCGATTTGTACGTCGGTCATCCTTTCAACGGCAAGGTAGAGACCTACAAGGATCAGATTGGTATCAGTGTGGTAGATCCTTGATCTATAATCTCTACCAAGAGCGACTACAAGACCACCGACAAGCAACTCATCTAACTGAAAAAACCTCACAAAAGCGTAGAAGTCTGAGAAGATGTCAAGCAATAGAGAGTGATCAAATTCCAACTTGGCCAACCAGGTCAGTTTACTTTAATAACAATTGATTATTATGATGGAGATAGTTAATTGTATCACTTGCAGACAACTGAACCAACCAGAGAAAGAACGCCTTAAAACCAACCAGCCTCCTATACATGGGTAAGAGACCGAAAGCACCTTCGAAAAGGAAAAATACAAGGACAACCTTTGCTTTCCTAGAGAAAAGCCAAGAACCTTCAAGGTGGAAGCTAAAGTCAAACTTAGGACATGTGATGACAAGAGTATCAACGTCGAGAAGTTTGATGCATGGATCAACCAGCTGGGACATACTCCTGATTCTATAGGTATGATGTGTGCTAGGACGGTTAACTCTTGCTAGGCTCAAACTTATAAGCAATTCCCTAAAAAGGTGCCCACCTTCATTACGAAGGAGTTGAATCTCATGGGATCAATTCAAGCAGCTAATCCGAGAAGAGCCCTACCAAATGGGCTACGAGAAAGATAGGTGGAACTCATAATAAGAGTTACGCTAGAAGGGGAAATTGGTCAAAGGTATACCACAAAGTTTCGACATCAATCAATCGCAGTTGGTGTCTCGATCAATGACAAATTGAAACTGATGAACTTCATGTAAGGCTTACAACAACGTACTGTAAGCAAAATTTGAATCTTCCACAAACATAGAAGAAGAGGCAGTCACAAGATAAATGTCCATGAACAAACTCAAATGCCCACCCACAACACATGAAGAAAGAAAGAATTAATGGAGTACCACTAGTGCTGTGGCCACTGCAAGATCACCAGCCACATAAAAAGGAACAAGCCACATGAAAGGACCACCAGTGTTGTGGCAGTGAAACCCAAAATAAATGAACCTGATGTAGTCGAGCTCAAAGAACTAACAGTCAAGCATAAGAGGATCCAACGCTACCTCTAATGACTATGCCAAAGGAGCTAGGAATGAGATAATCAAATCTTCATACTATAGAATCAAGTCAAGAAGGTGCTTATAAATGTCATTGTGGGCAACAATAGTGAAAGAAGCTTGATCTCAACTGACTACATCAGATAGATCAGGATAAAGACAACTCCACGTTCATGGTCGTACAACCTTAGATGAATCAAGAAAGGCATGACAATAGACATTGATCATTAGTGCTAACTCTACTTCGCCATCACCCACGTTGATGAAATGATCTACGAGGTGGTCAGTTGAATATGTCCTAGAATTTGCTTAAAGCAATTAATGCGTTAATGTGATACTAAGTATGTTTAGGAATTGTTTGATTCATGGTGCAAAAGAGCTCAACTAATATTTTATTAATATTTCAAATTCATCATAAATTTTAACAACTTTAATTCACATTCAAAACAAAATCCAACATTAAAAACCTATTTCATTACCACTTTTACACATTAAAATAACTTTATTTGTCATCAAAATTGTAAGCAATTTAGTTAAAATCCACTTAATAGAATTATCTAGTTTTCTTCAATCACAATACCCCTGTAATTTCATACCATTTGGGTTAATTACAAGCCAGGTTTGTATCATTTTGCCTGGATATCAATATTTGATGAAATGTCCCAGTGGTTTCCATCCTATTTAAGACACGGCTCTGTTTGGTAATAAGAAAAAAAAAGATTTGGTTGAAATTTTTAGTCATTTTTGAAAAATGTGTAGGATGTGAAATAAAGTAAGTTGGTTATATTAAAAATTGTGTAGAATGTGAAATAAAGTTAATTGATTTATTAAGAATTGTGTTGGATGTGAAATAAAGTGATTGTTTAATGTTGGAATTTGTGTGAGATGAGATATAAAATAATTTTTTTAAGTTTTTTTTAAAATAAATTTAAGATTTTGGCCATGGCTAAAATTAGCCATGATTTTTATCTCATTGCCAAACAGGGCCTAAAATTATTCAAAAAATCAACATTGCATTCATTTCTGTATTGTCATTTTTACATACATGTCACACAAATCTTACTATATTACACCACACCCCATTTTCACAAAATATAATCATTCCATAGTGTAATAAAATAAAATACTTAATTATGATTTAAAGTGAAGATAAATATGTTTGACCAACATAAGGTGAGTTGGAAAAGAAAATTTTGTTACTACCATATAAGATTAAAATTGTGTTAACAATGATTAGAACAAAAACAATGAAAATTAATTAATAATAAGGTTAAAGGCTTATTATAATAGTACTATCTAAAGTAAATATATATATATATATATAAAGTGATTTGTCCTAGGCACAAGGAGGGAGGTGACAAAGCTTTGTTTGCTTTTACGGCAAGAGAAAGGGGCACCTCTATAGGAGACCCCCGAGACCTCGACAGTTTTAGAGGCTCCACACCCTGTCCAAGTCGATCCGAATCCCCTTCCCAACCATGGAGAGGACTCAAATGCTGCGAGCCTCACCGAGGACACTCAACCTCCTACCACAAACACAGGTTACTTGACGACGACTCCAAATTAGGCAAATATATTGATACAGATGAAAATGCCAATGATATTTTATATTTATAATTAGCAAAATTAAATTACAAATTATTTTAAGTGGGCTAAAAATATTTTTTAAAATATAATTTATGTAAATAAGATTTTAAATCCCGCTAATTAAATTATTTTAAAATTAAAATTAAAGTGAATCGCCTGATAAATAAGGATATGTTAAATTAGATTAGGGCATCGATTTTAATTTAATAAGTTAGATTTGAGTTTCAAGAATTAGAATAGATTTTTCACAAATAAAATCCAACATTAATTTCCTCTCAAATTTAAGTTTATGGTCACACAATTGGGGCTAGACCAAATAATCAGACTTATGCAATATAATTTCAATCAAGTCGAGAATCAACTAGTAAATAGTGAGATTATACCTTTGCTTGATTAATATGAATTCCTGAAGTGAGAAATTTAAGCATCAATGAGGCGATGGCACGGCTTTGTCGCGCAAGAAGCCGGGCACACGGGAAAGCAGCTCGCAAGGCACGGGGAGGCAGGTGGACGACGTGAAGAGGCGGGCGCGAGGAGGAAGTGATACCGGAAGGAGCGCGGGCCGCAGGAGCGTGGGTGCACATGTGGGGCTCAGACGTGCTGCTGCAGGGTGCATTGGCGCAGGGGCGCAAGCGCTTGGGTGCATGCACTTGGGCACCATCGCATTGGTGTATGCATAGCTGGGTGCGAGCATAGCTTGTAGGAGTGCAAAGGAGATCTGAAAGGAAACACTCCAATTTGGCGTGACGGTCTGCAAATGAGCTGTGCGTATCGGCTACGACAAGAAGGCATATGAGCAGAAGGAGAAAATAGTTTTTTCTTTTTAATTAGAAGTGGATAATTAAACTATTTGAAGTTTCACAACAAAGACTACCCCTACCTTTTATTTTACTAGAATATTAACCCCTTAGCCCCGATCTCGGTGCTCAGAAAACTTTGAACTAAGTTCATTAATCAAATAAGCTATCCCCATTACAATGCAAGGCGAATTCTATATATATATATATAGATTCCATAATAACATTTGAAAATACACTAATAAATGTTAATAAAATTGCTAAATAAATATAGGATAAATATAGAACTAATTCTTTTACAATGAAGATAAAATGAGTTCTAAATATGGCGAGTCTTTAAATTTTTCAAATCAACTTTTAGTCTTTAACAAATTAAATCAAATATGAATATAATTAATATAGGAATTTAATAGCATTCACGGTGAGTATGGTTTTGGAGAGACTAATGTGAAGGGTAAAACTATTTTGTAGTTTTTCCTAGCTTATAATTTTTTGATTGTTAATACTTTATTTAAAAAAAATTATGGGCATCTTATCATTTATAAAAATGAGTTTTCACGAACACATGATTATTTTCTTATAGAAAATGAGATCGCTTGGGCCGTAAAGATTTTAAAGTCCTTTCAAGTTAATGCTTGATTACCCAATATCGATTAATGTTTGTAGATTTTAAAATAAAAAGTTGGAAAAGTAATAGTATTCGAAATATTGCCTTCGGACTTAATGGTGGAATTTAAAGAATGATAATAAAAATACTTTTAAGAAAAGAGTTCTAGAACATGGGTAGTTGAATATTAAAAGGGAAGCTAATCTTATATAGTTGAAAGTTGCTAACTGTATTCATAAGAATGTAAAGATATGTTGGTAGAATATAAAATAAAAAGCTTCAAATAATAAAGATACTTGGTGCCGAAAAAAAGAAATATAAAAAAAAATTAAAGAAAAAGAAAGTTTATTATAAAGTCTAGCATAGATGTAAGAGTAAAGAGAATTTAGATAAATATAAAATTGCTCTACAAGAATTTTAAAAAGTAGTCTGTAATGCAAAAGATGTGATTTTTGATGATGTGTATAGAAAGTTGAATATTAAAGAAGGTGAAAGACACATATACAAGCTTGCTAAAGTAACAGATAAAAAAATTAAGAATCTGATTATAGTAAAATGTAATGAAAATGATGACCAAAAAGTGCTTTTTAAGGATAAAAACATTTAAGATAGATGGACGAGTTACTTTGAAAGATTTTTCTATAATGATTATGATAATATGATTGATTTTACTAATTTTAGCATCTAAAAGAAAAGAAATTATTCTTACATCTGGTGTATAAGTAAATTTGAAGTTAAGAATGCTTTAAAGAAAATAAAGTGTAAACAAACAGTAGGACCAAATGACATTCCAATAAATGCTTACAAATATATGAGTGTTGAAGGAGTTTTCTAGCTTATAGGTTGTTTAATATGATTTTAAAAACTGAAAATATATCAAATGGATAAAAAAAGTAAATTAGTACTTATTTATAATAATAGAGGCGATGTTAGGGGTGACAATATATGACCTGACCCGTGATTTCGGGTATGGGCCATGAATTTTGACCAGTTTATTAAATGGGTCGGGTTCGGGTTGGGCATAATTGGGTCGGGTAGGGTTCAGGTTGGTCATTTATCAAAAAATACTCTATAAACGGGTCGAGTCGACCCGCCAACCTGACCCATTTATTAATCGGGTCGAGTTCAGGTCTTGGATTTTGATCCATTTAATAAATGGGTCGAATTTGGGTTGAACCTATTCGAGTCGGGTCGAATTTGGGTTTGACCCGAACCCGACCCGCCGGCCCATTTTGCCACCCCTAGGTGATGTACAAGATTGTGCTAGTTATAAAAGAATTTAGTTAATAAGTGATATTTTAAAACTTTAGGAGAGGATAATTGAGCATTGATTACTTTGTGATACTAGAGTTTCATATAACCAGTTTAGTTTTATGCTAAACAGATCTACCATGGAATTTATTTATTTATTGAGAGGTTTCATGAAAATGTTTACGGAGAGAAAAGATGTGTTGCATTTAGTTTTTATTGATTTAGAAGAAACTTATGATAAAGTTTTAAGAGAAATATTCTGGAAAGTTTTAGGAAATAAATGATTTGCACTACTTATATTCAAGTTATGATTTGTATAAAGAGGTTATATCTGTTCAGACACAAGAGGGTTTGATTTAAAATTTTTCTATTTTATTTAGATTATATCAAAATTCAGCTATAAGTACATTAGAATTTAAATATTTTTTATCTTAGCAGATAAAAATTGAATAATGAAGTGTAAATTTAGTTAAGATAGAAGTACTTATAATGGAGAGATGATAATTGATGATCAGATTATCAGGAATAGTGAGCATTTTGGATTTATTGAATCAATCATGTAAAATAATGGTGAAATAAATAGTAATATTGTTGCGGGATTTAAGTGTGATGGATAAAGTACAGGAATGCATCTAACTTATTATATGATAGAAAATATTCACTCAGACTTAAATTTAAATTTTATAGAATAGTTATATAGTCAGCGATATTATATAGTGCTGAATGCTGGTTTACAAAACAGAAATACGCAAGTAAGATAAGTATCGTAGAAATGAAAATGTCAAAGTTGACGAGCAGGTATATATGAAAGGACAAGATGAAAAAAGAGTATATCCGTGAGAAGATTGGAATTGCCTTAATTAAAGATAATCTCAGAGAGAGTAGGCCTAAATGATTTGAATATATAAATTATATGTCAATAGAAGCTCTAGTTAGAAAAATTGGATTATTGAATCTTGACTGTACAAAGAGAGGAAAAGGAAGACCAAAACGGATATGATAAGAAATTATAAAAAATGATCTTACGTATTTAGAGCTAAAAGAAAATTTATTATTTAATAGAGTACATTAGAAGTAAAAGATTCATTTAACCGGCCATACTTAGTGGGATAAAGGCTTAGTTTGCTGCTGTTATATGCAATTACTTAATATGAAATGTTGATGTAATTGTTGTTGTTGTATGCAATTACTTAACTTTCGATAGCCTAGAGTTGGTGCATATGTAGATTGGCCATTCCCTTTTCTAGGCTGTCGCAATGACTCCTTGAAATTTTGCAATGGTCATTTTGTTTGTGTTCTCCATCTGTGAGTCAATGAGATTTATTGGGTGGTTCTCGCATGTTGAGGTATGGGACCTCTATTTGTGCGACATTTCTTAGGGTTCTCACAAAAAGGTGCTACAATTGTAGTTGTTTGTGCCATTCTTTTGGAGTTCTTCCCTTGTGACCAATTTTCTTCCTTCATGTACCCTGAGGTATCTTTTGGTTATCCAAGGAAGTTTTCTTTTCCCTAGGTGCTCTTCTGAGGTGGAGAATGTGTCGCTCAACGTTTCTCCAACTATTCCATGATAGTTCTTTTTTTTTTGTTTTCTTGCCTTGAGGTAATTTTGGGCAATAAGTTGGACTTTTTCTCCTAACGTATCGTATCTCGAGGCTTCTTCTTGCATGGTTCCATTCCTTGGTACTTCTGTTCCTGAGGACTCTTGCCTTGTGAATGGGTCCTCTTAACTCGTGGCTTTTTTCTTTTGTTTCAAGGCTACCTTCAAAATGTAGCCTAAGTTGATCTTAGATTTCTTTCTGGTTTCCCTACCTTATATCTCAGATCACAAACCCCTCTTTTGAATCGATGGGTCTTTCTTTCGCCCCATTTTGGGCTTGTGCTTTGGGGTATTTTCCTTAAATCCCCCCCTAGAATGTTATCACATAGAAGACAGACTTAGTTTTTGGCAGGCATGTAGGGTTTTCTGGTCAAAATTTATCTTGTCTTTGTATGATACTTACAAAATTGATGAAATTGATCTTTCAATATTTCTTCTTAGAACGTATTGATTTGACCCCATAAGCGGGACCACCACCCAATAGCATGTTGCCACCAGAAGCAGAACCCCGTATTTCTTCCAGAGAATCTCCTAATTGTTCCAGAACAACTAGAAAGAGATTCTTTAACCAGAAAGAATTCAGTTCAGATGTAGGATACCTATCCAGAAGTTTTCGAAATTCCATCATGTATGATTCCATCATCAAAGATTTGATCTTTTCTAACTCTGTCCAAGTAACCTCAAAAGTGTTGGTTTCAGAGGATGGAATGTCTAATGTTTTTTCACCTGGGGAATTTATTGGATTGTTGCGCGCGAAGCTCGAAGGGTGTGTTTTGGACGAAGCAATCTGTTATCGAGCAATTTTAGTGGGAATAATGAAGTCATCGCTGAATACTCAAAGTTTCATATTCGAAGCGAGTTTTCAAGAAGAAAAAACAAGATGTTTCTTTTGTCCCTTCCAGGCGAACGGAAAATAAGGAAATGGTTGATGTATTCAAGATAATTATGTATTTATAAAATACCGTCTCAATTCATCCCTGGGAACCACATCACATCCTAGATCTGATTCCGAAGGATGAGCCGAATATGGACAGTTCCAACAAGATTTCATTCATGGGGTTTCTCTGAATTTGGAAGTTACTACTTAACAGGTTTCCATACCAAGGCTCAATCCAATTAAGTCCGTAGCGTCTACCAATTTC
>KZ451982.1:5440991-5459235 GCA_002786265.1 Apostasia shenzhenica
CAAAATTGGACGCGTGATGGCAGGTTCTAACTACAAGGATGGTAAGTATAATCGGTGATGAATGGGTGTTCTGCAGAGACAACGTGCATAGTGACACTGATCGAATTCTCTGTTGTTGGTTTTTATGACTGCCTATAGGTGAAACCAACTGAGATGATCTTGTCAAGCCTGTTAATGTGCCATAACTAACTTTTCTACAAATTGTTATAGAAAGGACTCTGCCAACAACAAATATTAACATTATAGGACTCACTATTACAGTGGTTCTCGTAAAAAATATGTAAAAGTGCAATAAGTAAAATTTATGCAAATGTAGTTTGATTTTGTTAATGCGCTCAAATTCGTCTCAGGCTAGTGAATTGATGCTGGCTTGCATCATTATAGCATATGGGAGGTGCAGCGTGTTTTCCTTTAAAAGCTTAGATTTGCAATATAAAGGTGCTAACGGTTGAGTTGTTTCTTTCCATCTCTGTGTTTCTGTTGCTTTGGGATTTCTCTAGACACACTGAAATTATCAACCTAATGTGAAGGTTTGCATGTAAAGTGGATTAGTATGAAAGATGAGGAGAGATTTTGCTGCTGTCTAGAGATCGTTAGGTGGTACGGCACACTGATGACTAGCAGAGATCCAGATTAGGTTGTGGGAGTGGATTGAGACGTATCTATCTGGAGGCGATGAGACGAGGAGTGAAGGTAAATAGGTCACCAATATCGATGAGGAAGCCTAGACGTTTAACTGCAGTCATCTCTTAGTGGGCAATGGACGGGTTTCTGTAAAGTTCTATATTTTGGTATGAGCTGCTTTCCAATTTCTAATGATGCAACTATAAAAGTTGTTCAGGAGTGTAAGGCTATAGTGGAATACTTTCGTCAAGGTCTTGCGGCTTATCTTTCTTTACGATTGCTTATGATTATGTGCCCATCACCCTTTTTCTTATCTTTCCCGGATTTTGTTAGCTATATTGTACAATTAACAAACTGCTTTAGCATAATACTGAAGAGACTCATAAACAACACTGAAGTTTGCAGCATCGAAAGCAAGCATGTTGAGATTAAGCTTCTCAAACAGGTATCACCTGGTTGATTTCCGCATTTTTTACTATATAGATAATTTACTTCTGTATAAACCTTTTCATAACATTTTTCTAGATAATGGATGAGAAGTCTTTTAAAAGAAGTAAAGAATGGAAATTTTTGCTTGAGGAGGATTGACACAAAATTAAAGCGTCGCATCATGATGAACGCCTAGTGCTTCCGATCAAGCTGGAATTTTGAGCTTCAGTTTTGTTTCTTCTAGTTACAATTATTTATCAAGTACACTGATTTTGGTTTTTTGGCTTTTTAAATTATGATTTTGCATGTTCAGTTTCTCGGTTTCTGCTTTGTGGTGTTCATGAGCTTTAAACTGTAACTGACCGCGTCTTTTATGCTTGTTCTATTCTTTGGATGTCCATGATATTACCAATTGAAAGCTACAGGTTTGTCTGGTAAATACTTGAGTAGGAATTACTATCCAAGCATGATTCCCAGGTTATCACTGCTGTAAAGATAGGATGTAAGAATTTAATTGGGTACATGTTAAACTGGGTGCATTTTTGTAGTGATTGTTTAAGGGCAACTTTGATAGGTGGCATGGTAATGCGGTGCTCAACTTTGTTACTAGATGCAAAATCAATGTGCATGGTAAAGACCCCTGCTTTTGGAAGATTATTTGGCAAAATCCAACTCAAACACTGTTCGATCTAGCAATGTTTGTCGATACAATCGAAATACTAGTGGTCTTTATGAGATAGTAAATCACTCCCTTCGTGGATCTGGGTTGAGGTGATCTTCCTTTCTTTACAACATAACAACATAGATAAGGATGCTTGACTAACGTGATGGGGCTGCCTAAATTCTGAACAGAAAATTTGGATGGGTGAGTAAAAGAAGCACTGGTAAAAATGATTGTTCCATTTTATAACAAATTAAGAGACATTGGCCTATCTGAACCAGCAAGGTAACACACTCTTAAAATAAATTTCCTCTTTATAGGTCAAGTTTTGTCATGAAGACCATTCAGATAAAGAGCATTTTGAGCTGCAGATTTGGTATATAATTGGCATGCTAACTTTTGGGGTTATGCTACTCTTTGATATGGAATAAAGATAAAGATCACTCAAAATTGAAAACAGAAAGACATGTATTATAGGAATCGAGAAAGCATAATTTTAATTTATGTGGATGATATAATTCGCAATAAATGAGTATAAATCAAAGGATCTATGGATGATGTTACAAAATTTTTCAATTGTAAATTGAATATCTTTTTCATCTTCTTTGTTGTTCTGTAAACAAAAGAGATTGAAGCCAAACAACAATAGCAAATAGCTAGAAGATTTTTTTTTTCATGTCTGATTCTCATCTAATTGGGAATAAGATCATATTAATGACGTTAGTTGCTTGAAGTTATCTTTATTTTTGAAATTAGTTTAATAGTAACATTTATGGTAAATAAACGCACAGTTACATTTATCGTTTCATTTGTACTTAAAGTATTAAGTAATAGTAAAGTGAAAATCTTAGTATCCAAACTAGTAGTAGTTATTGTGCAATAGAAAAGCAAGATCCTAATGATTTCGATAGTAATCAAAATATAAACAGTTATGGGTTCAATGTCTTCTTAAACGGTGCAGGTCCTTTCTATACTCGGAGCTCTTCTTTCATTCACCCAATGGGATATTGTGAACGTGTAATAGGTCACAAGGCTCTTTTGGCTCTATTATTTTTCATAAAAAGTGCTAATGTCCTTGTCACACAAAAAGCTTCCAATGTGACGGTATTGTAATTCGAAAGTTGGCTAGTTACCGCTGGCCTGTTATGTTCCGTTTTTTTTTTTTATTGAAACTTACAGCAGACTTGCCAAACAAAAGGCTAAGAGGGGGGGAATGGCGAAATTGGGTCAGACACTATCGGAGGTGATCCCTACATTAAAGATTGACCACATTACTTAGAAAAAGTGAGCCACCGGTTCAGATAAGAGATACTGTCATTACCGCCTGGACAATTAGACATCCAACCCGTAATCGCAATGACCCAATTACAAGAGCGGAGCTCTACCAACTGAGCTATAACCCCCGAGCTGAAAGTATGAAAAAAAAAGTAAATCTATATGGAGACTTCTACATTCAGAATCTAATACATTTAGAATCTAAATCTAAAAAAGCACTAGATTGCAAAAAAATCATTTTTTCGCATCCTGTGAAAGGATTGGCAATAAAATGGGTCCCTTAGGCACCCTTTATTTATGTCATAATAGATCCGAACACTTGCCCTGAATCGACTTCAATATCATAATTGCTCTAGTGAATAACTAAAGAACCATTGGTTCAATATCCGACCAAAAAGATTCTTCCAATATCTCATTTTTGGGTCCAGTGGAATTCATAGGTATAGGAAGAAGCCCCGGGGGGGCGCTTGTAGTGACTAAGGGGGTCAAAAAACAAGAAGTTATTTATACCAAACATTCTTCTTATGTTATGGCTAGATACAATCTCCTAGTCTCTGCGGAAAGGAAAAAGAATTTCACGTTCTTCCTTTCGGGAAGGGAGGATTCGAGAAATCCTATTGATTGCTGCATTCTCCAGACCTCCGGTAAAAGCATGATATGAAAATGAAAAAAAGGCTCCATCGGAAAAATAGGGTCGTTATGCTCATTACTAAACTTGTTGAAGAGATGAAATAGAACCAAGGTCTATCTTTTTGATCAGAGGTTGAATCGATCATCAGAAGAAGAATTAGGCCAAAAATTAGGATACATTCTGGGAAAATGAAACTTCCATGGAAGAGAAGCAAATGAAACGCTTTCATAAAGATTCTTGTAGTTCTATTTAAAAAAAACGGACTAACAGGGCCAGCTAACTAGCCAATTTTCAGAATTCAATACCGTTACTGTGTGGATAGGCTTTTTTTGTGAAAAGAATTAGTACTGTTTTTTATTGAAAAATGGATGGGTAGAGCCAAAGAGTGTGAACTATACACGTTCACAATATCATTGGGTTGAATGAAAGAAGAAGCTCCGGTGTATAGAAAGTACCTCACCGTTTAAGAAGTTACATTGAACCCATAACTGTCTGTATTTTGTATTAATATCGAAATCATTAGATCTTGCTTTTCTATTGAAATAACTGTTACTAGTTTTGATACTAAGATTTCCACTTTCACTATTATTTATACTTTCAGTACAAATGAAACTATAAATGTAACTGTGGGTATTACCATAAATGTTACTATTAAGACTAATTTCAAAATGAAGATAACTATCAATGCAACTATTAATGCGATTATTCCAATTAGATTGAGTATCAGACATGGAATAATAATAGTAGTAATTGTTACTCTTAGATCCATTATTCAAATAACTAGAAAAAAAAATCTCTAGCTATTGTTTTTGTTTGGCTTCAATCTTTTTTTACAGAACAAAAATGGAAGATGAAGATTTAGTTACGATTGAAAATTTTGTACTATCATCCATAGATCCTTTATTTATACTCATTTTATTGCAATAATTATCCAATAAATTAAAATTATGCTTCTCGATTCCATAATACCATTTCTTTTTTCAATTTTGATTGATTTTTGTCTTTATTTCAACAAAAGAAGCATGAACCCCTCAAAAGTTTAGCATGCCAATTTATATACAAAATGCAGTTCTCAAAGATGCTCTTTATCTGAGGTCATGACAAAACTTTCTATAAAGAGAAATTTATTTTAAGAGTGGTTTTTACCGTTGTGCTGGTTCTAGAGTAGGCAATTGGTCTTCTTAATTTGTTATAAAATGGTAACAATCATTTTTACAGTGCTTCTTTGTACTCACCCATCCAAATTTTCTTTCAGAATTTAGGCAGCCCCCATCACGTTAAGTCAAGCAATCTTTATCTATGTTTTTATTTGGTAAAGGAAAGGAAGATCACCTCAACTTCCCAGATCCACGGAAGGGAAGTGATTTACTATCTCATAAAGACCACTAGTGATTTCGATTGTATCGACAAACATTGCTAATCGAAAAGTTTGAGTTGGATTTCCAAATGATCAGCATTTACCATGCACTTGATTTTGGCATCTATACACAAAGTTTGAGCAATGGCATTAAGCACCTATCAAGTTGCCCTTAATCACTACAAAAATCACTCTCGGTTGGTACATTAGCCCAATTAAATTCTTACAATCTATGCTTTACCAGCAGCTGATAAGTGAATCATGATTATATCCTACTCAAGTATTTACCAGACAACCTGTAGCTTTCAATTGTGTGAATATTCATGGACATCCAACAGAATAGTAACAAGATAAAAGACGCAGTACAGTTTTAAGCTCATGAACACCACAAAGCAGAAAACCGAGAAACTGAAAATCATGCAAATCATAATAAAAAGCAAAAACCAAAATCATGTACTTGATAAATAATTGAAACTAGGAAAATTTCATCTAACTACATATTATTAAAAACTCAGCTACCATAGCTGAGAAGAAACAAACCTGAAGCTTCAAATTCACAAGGTCTTGATCGGAAGCACTAGGCTTCTCCATCATGCCACGCTTTAATTTTTGCAATTCCTCCTTCAAGCAAGAGATTTCCTTTTGATACTTCTTTATTAAAGACTTCTCATCCATTATCTAGAAAAATGTTATGAAAAGGTTATACAGAAGTAAATTATTTATATAGTAAAAATGTGAAAATCAACCAGGTTGATACCTTGTTTTGAGAAGCTTTAATCTCAACATGCTTGCTTCGATGTGCAAACTTCAGTGTGTTATGAGTCTCTTCAGTATTGCTAGAAGCAGGTGTAATTGTACAGATAAGCTAACAAAGCGGGAAGAAAGAAAAATGGTGAGTGGGCACATAATCATAATGCAATCTAAAGGAAAGATAATGCCGAAGACCTGACAAGTTTTCACTATACCTACATATCCTGACAAATTTATAGTTGCACATAGAAATGAAAGCAAGCTTACAAATATAGAACTTACAGAAACTCGTCCATGCCCACTAAGAGATGACTGCAGTAAACGTGTGAGCTTTGAATCTCGATATGGAATATGTGTTGCCTTATCATCCGTTAATTTAGAGATCACCTAACGCAAAGAAGCACAAAGAGAGATCACTAGAAAAACAAAAACAGCCTGACATAGGTGATAATTTCATTTGTAGAGAGAATCCCATAAGCAACAGAAACACAGGAGATGGAAAAGGAAAGCAACTCAATCCGTTAGCACTTATTGATTGCATATGTCAAGCTTTTAAAGTAAACACGTGCACCTGCTTCATATGCTATATGATGCAAGGCAGCATCAATGTCACAGCCTGAGACGATGTTAGCATTAACAAAATGAACTCATTTGCATTTTACTTATTTGCACTTTTACATATTTTTTAGAGACCACTGTAATACGTATCTAAATGTATTTGTTGTTGGAGAGTCCTTTCATACAATTTGTAGAAAAGTTATATGGCACATTTAACAGGTGACAAGATCATCTTCCAGTTGGTTTCACCTATAGGTCAATATCAAAAATCAACGAGCAGAGAATTCGATCAGGTCAATGCACGTGTAGCTGAAACCATCATCACCGATTAACTTCTCCTGTAGTTAGAACCGCCATCACCGGTCAATTTTGCCAACTGATTTTACTGGGCAAATCTCATTCAATCAAAAGCATGAGGAAGATTAATAAAAAAAAAACATGTGGAAAGCCCTCCCTGAACTGCAGATTTGCAACAATATTTCACCAAATTGATTGGCAGTGAAAGTGGCCCGTAACCAGAGAGCTCCCCTAATTGGACCAATTTCTTCATAATATATTCACAATTGGATCTAATCAAGGGACAGGATTCTTCTTGATAATCAAGCACATTAGAGAACATTAAGGAGCTATAAACTGGTGGGATATTGCTAAAGAGAGATTTTTTTGTTGAGATGAAAAATTTGTCGAGAATTTATGTGAGAATTCTGAAAGCATGTATGAAGGGGATCCATATTGAGTATTCATCTATATAAGGGGTTCCATATTGGTGTCCAAATGATTAAAACTCAGCGAGGCGATCGTCTAATGACAGTTTGAGTCCTTTGTACCATTTACTTTCAGTTATCTTCATATTAATAGCCCTTAATATCTTAAATAAAAAACTAGTCACTGTTTTCACGTTTCAATGTATATCGATTATGGTACTAATTAGAACTTTGTGCTGAGCTTGTACCCTACATATTTCCTTGTTTTCCCCTTGTTATTCCATCGAAATATTAATGTCAAGTGCTGGAATGTTCAAAGAATTCAGCTAAATGACAACATGCTTTGCATGGACTCACACCATTTATCTTCAGTTATCTTTATATTTAAACCTTAAATCAAAAACATATCATTGTTTTCCTATTTTAATGTATGCAATTATGATACTCGTTAGAACATTATTCTAAGCTTGTACTCTACATATTTCCATGTTTACCCCTCGTAAATCTACTGACTACATGCTCTTGATCAACTCATGCAAAGCGTGACATGTTATTGTATTGCTGAATGCTTCGTGTGCCTAGGGATAATTGTCAGGATTGTATTCATATTATGACCGCTTCACCTTATGTTCACTGATCTTGCTTGGATAGATATGCTGAGTTGAATTTTACAAAATATTAGGGCTGACTTATCCGGTTTCATGTGGAGATCAAGTATATTGTTGCCCTTTGCATGCCAGGCAAATAGACATCATATATAGAGACAAGTAGACCTGCTTATTGGACCGGTTCTACCCGGAACTCGTCCGAAACCGGTCCGATAAGAACCAGTTCGGTCCAGAAACAGTTGAACCAAACCGGTTCTGACCGGTTCCGGGGTCTAGAACCAGACCGGACCGGTTCTTCGCCGCCAGAACCGGTTAAACGGTTCAGAATCGGACCGGTTCCGTTCGTTCGTTTAAAAAAAAATATTATAGTGGGGGCAGCACCCCACGCGGGCAGCGCGCGTGGGTGCTTCCCCCCATAAACTGCAACTGGCGCTGCAACACATTTTAATTAAAAAAAAATATTAAAACTAAAACGGTCATTTGACCGTTGCTGGAAATAACCGTTTTAAGGTCATTTTGGACCTTTTAACGTATGTTGGACTCTCCATAAATAGTAGAACTTATATGATATATTATTTCTACAATTTTCATCAACTTTTTTATTCTCCTGCTTATTAAAAAATTCTGCAAACACATTTTGATGGCTTCCCACGTCGATTCCCTGATGTTTCTTCTTCAAGCGCCAACGAAATGTGGAACAAAATTACGTTCTTGAACTCGATCGTCTTCCTCCACTCGGTGAAAACTTTGACAAAACTTCAAAACTGGATCTCGATCTATCTACAGAACATGATCCTGAGGCAAGTGAAGATGTTGGTACCGGCACTGGCCCGTCAACTCACTCTTCAAGTGTCTCCAACAAGTCTCGAACGAAACGGAGTAAGGTATGGAGTTTTTTGAATTACAAATTAAACCTAATAGCAGCTCAGAGAGACCCGAATATGTTGCTATTTGTAACATGTGTAAAAATCAGTACTCCTACAAATAGAGTGGTACGGGTGGTGGGACCGGCACGTTTAAGAAGCACTTAGCTAGATTTCACAAGTTTGATGAAAAAACTTGTCAACCTACTACTGTAGAGTCAAGCCAAACACAACTGAATCCATAGAGTGGATCTATGCCATGGTTATTTAGAAATGATACGGCACGATGAGGTTTAGTTCGATTTGTAGTACGAACCGAACAACTTTTTATAATATGTAAAAAAAAGAATTTTTAGAATATATTATTCAATATCTACAACCCCAATATAACCATATTTTTAGGCATACATTTAAAAAAGATTGTATGTCAATGTACGAATAATATATAGAAATTCTCTTATTCAACACCTCAGTAACATCACTTGTCGAGTTAGTTTAACATCAGATATTTGGACAAACATAAATGGCGTGAGGTGTCTAGTTGTTACTTGTCATTGGATCGATGGACAGTGGGGAATACAAAAATGCATATTATCTTTAGATGTACTAGCTAAAGTCCATACAGATTCTACTATTTTTACTTATATTCGCAATATTTGTAAAATTTATGGCATAGAAAATAAAATTTTTTCTATTACTTTAGATAATACTTCGAATAATAATTCTGCAGTTAATTTTTTACAGTAATTTCTAAAATATCGGGTTTATGGTTCCCTTTTTATGTTAGGTGTGCATGTCATATATAAACTTAGGTGTTTCTAATGTTTTTAATTCTGAACATTTGATTATTGATAAATTTAAACATGTTGCAAAATGAATTCGCTTAAATTCAAATGTTAGGTGAGAATGAAAACGTGTTTGTGTAAGTGCAGAAAAGAATTGTATAAAATTCTCATTACTCGTTAAAACTAGATGGAATTCACTTCATCGTTTATTTGAATCGCTCTAACCATACGGAAATTTACTTACTGTTTTTTACAATTCGTATACACTTAACTATGACCTTCAACTGTGTTCTTATAATTAAATTTTTTTGAAAAATGTTTTTAAGTTATTATCAATTTTTAAGGAGTCTACTGAAAGTTTTTCAGATTGCTATTATCCGACTTAGCCAATTTTTTGCCTTATGTTTTTCAAATATTTCAAAAATTTTAGAGTTTAGATCAGATCCAATTCTTGAAACTTTTATTACTGATATGGAATTTAAATTTAAAAAATACTGAGAAAAAATCTCACTTTTATATTCAATAGCTGCTATGCTTGATCCCTGCTAAGGGATCGAAGCTATTGAAACTTTTTACGCGGAATATTCTGATTTCTTGGGGAGTAATACCGATGCTAAAAAAGCATCAATTTTTACAACTCTCCAAGATTTGTTTTCTCTTTATTACAATAAGCAGGTTGCAAGTAGAAATGTGCAACGTGTGGAGATACAAGTAGGAACACAGAAAAAGCCATGCATTTTTAATATTCTTAGGTCGGCGACAGCGAAGAGATCTCTTACTTCAGACAAAGAAAAAGCAACTGCTGGCGAACAATCTACAACACAGAGTCAAGCACTGCAAATTTGAACGAGTTACAGTTTTACTTACACCTCGAGGAGAAATTTGAAAATGATATGAGCTTATTGAAGTGGTGAAAAAGCTCATCAAAACAATATCTCATTCTATCTGGTTTGGCACGAGATGTTCTAGAAGCTCAAGCGTCAACTGTAGCTTTTGAATCAGTCCTTTTCACCATAGAAAGAATAATAGAAGACTATAAAAGTAGTTTGTCTGCAGCAAATGCTTACGTGTCTAAGATTGGTCTGTCGAGTCACAAAATGAACAGTACAATTTCATGGACGAATTCAAGGATAATAGTTAAGAAAAAGAAGAGTACTCGAAAAGAATCCTTTGATATTACGACGAATAGTTTTTAATAATGCAAAGTATTTGTAGTTTTGTACAAATTATAATTATTTTATTGTAAAAAGTTTTATTATAAATTTTTTTATTAATATTAATAACATTTTCTAGAAATTTTTTTCTTTCTTTATGTTAATTTTTTTAGAAATATTAAAAATATAAAAAAAAATTATTAAATATATTAAAATACATATTTTTTAATAAATTTACCTGATTGGCCAAACCCAACCCAAACACATGGTTCCGGACCAGACTCGGACCGGATCCAAGATAGGCTAACCGGTTACCGAATCCGGAACCGATTGGAACCGGACCGAACAGATCCGGCCTAGTCCGGTTAGCAAGGTCTGGAGACAAGTTTACTCCCTGTTTACCAACATCACTATAACAAGTATCAAGATTTCAAGGCTTAAACAGTTATTCCAAACGGTAAAATATCATAATCACCACAAATGATGACTACATGCATTATTTTCAAAAAAATTACAGAAAAAAAGTTAATTAAAAAAAAAATAACAAAATGCAGAAGTAACTAAAAGTTATAGCATAATTTAAACCTAAAAATAAGTATGTCTTGATTAGTTTCAATATTTTCTTCAAATTCCACATATAACAGCCTCTTGTGCAGATGATTTCAATATTTTTGGCTTGGCTAATCAGAAGTCCAAGACATTTGCAAGAAGGGAAACCTTTGGCTTTGTTTGATTGGAACATATTTTGAGGATGTTCTAAGTTCTTTTGAAATAGAAAGAAAAAGAAATATATTTTAATATTATGATATAAAATAAAATTATTTATTATTGAGAATTAACTTGAATGCAAAATAAAATTGATTTTTTTATGAGTATGCATGGGATGTGAAAAGTTATTTTTTAAGGTTAAGATTTGTGTAGGATGTAAAAAAAATTAATTTTTAATATTTAAATTTATGTATAATGTGAAATAAATATAAAATATTGATGAGAGTATTTTTGGCAGAGTTGGATTTTTTTTCTTTTTGCCCGAAACCAAACAAGGCCTTTGTAAGGCTACTCAAGATTATCCAAAGCTAAAAGATGGGTGGATGCACATAAAGAATAACCTTATAAATAAGTGAATGTTATTTATTTTTTCTTTTCCCTTTTCTCGAACAGCCAAAGAGAAAAATACACTCGACGACATATTGAAATGACAAGAAGTCAACCAAACAATGAGCCTAGTACTAAAAGGTCACTAAAAATAGAATTTAACAAGTAGTGAATTTAGCCTTCAAATCCCATCCAATAGCTCATTATCAAGTATTGCCATGTCCACACTATAAGAGTTTAACTTAATGCAAAAACCATAAAGATAAAGTACATCACAGTCAGACTTCACACTAATTAATCAGTAGCACTTGAAAGATTTGTTGCTTACAGTCCCAAGTGTAAGTAAGCTCTTGTTGATATATGAACCTTCTTTGCGTCTCAAGCCAGTAGTTTCAGTCTTTGAGCTTTCTGAACCTGCAAGATCAATCAAGTTCTGCAAAGAACCATAAATACATAAATATAAACCAATCCCACTGCAAATAAAAGCAACTGAAAATAAAGATAGAAATGCTATATAGATGTAACTAACAAGATAAATGCTCCCAATAAAATTACCAGTTGAGACAGTCTAACATCGTCATCC
Organism: Apostasia shenzhenica; assembly: GCA_002786265.1. Classification (NCBI taxonomy): domain Eukaryota; kingdom Viridiplantae; phylum Streptophyta; class Magnoliopsida; order Asparagales; family Orchidaceae; genus Apostasia; species Apostasia shenzhenica. The sequence goes on from KZ451982.1 coordinate 5,453,069, forward strand.
CCACCATTTTCACCAGAAGGGCTGCTCTCAATGGTCTGCAGGCAAAGAATCAATGAGCATCAGTTATAATAAAATGACAAGAATAAACAGCTCCAAAAGGATACATTTTTTGGACAGAATTTGAGTCAAGATACAAATTCTATATGTCATCTAATAAACAAGAACAAATGATGTGCAATAATTAAAGTCCAAAGGCCTGTAAACTAATAAATAGCAAGTAAAATGTGTGTGTATAATCTAAACAACATATACATCCACAATGCTATTGTACTGCCAGAAGAACTTGCCATCAAAAGGAACAACAATAAAAGAAGGGTAAATTACATCCAGGTCCTTGAGGTTAGTTCCATTCAAAATGGACCCCAACATTTAGAATCAATTGCAATAAGGTTCTACACGCATTATATTCTTTGCGGAGTGGTATTGCAGATCAATATCTGCTTTTCCAGTTGGATCCCAATAAACAAAAGTGACGGTGATTCACCTAAACATTCAGTGTACTTATTTTAGGTGAAAAGGAAGATGAATGGATTAATTTTTGTTTGTATATATCTTTTAATTAGATAATGAAAATATATTTAAATTTTAAATATTATATATTTAAAATTAAAAATAAAATAAAATAAAATAATACTACTAGTGTGGATAATTAGTAAGAAATTATTTTTAATTATTATTAGCCTAAAATTTTTCTAGTTTAGTTGAGGGAAATTGGCTATAAATAGGCCTCATATCTTTGTATAGTAATCTTTTTTTTATGATTTTGAATAAGATTCTCTGATTTTCTCTCATTTCTTCTTGTGTTCTTCCCTTTCTTCATATTCGTTTTACATCAAGAAGCTTTTAAGATTTTTATTCAATTGATTTGAAATACATGTGTATGTGGATCGTTCATATAATTTGCCTTTTTTGCAAGGAGACAATTGAATGGGATTTAGTATATTCAAAAGGACTTTTCAGAAATTCAAGTTACTTTATAAGAATGCAAAGCAGAGGAACCTAACTATAACCAATTTATGAACCCAGAGACCCGATTGCAGCTAATTCAAATGTTAGGGATTGTTTGCAACAGGTTCTGATGTAATATACCTACAAAAGAAAGTAGAATTCATCTCAAAATGCCAGAACAATTGCCTGCAATGAACAGAGAAAGGGTTCCCCAGTATTCCTTTTGTTGTGCATCAACGATCCACAAGCCATAAAAAATGAAAATTCTACCAAACATAGAACTAAGGTTCTATTGGGTAAAGGGCTAAAAAGTCATCGAAAGACATAACAGATAACAACTAATCAAACTTTTATTCCACTAGGTAAGTTCAGCCAAATACCATGACTAAAATTTATTTTATTTAAAAAACAATTAAACTATATTTTATATCTCATTCTGCACAAAATCTCAACATTACACAATCACATTATTTCCACATTCTACACAGATTTTAATATAATCACTTTATTTCTCATCATACATTTAGTTCAAAAAAAATATAAAATTCAAATCATCTTTTTTTCTCCACTAACCAACTCTTATAGGCTTCGTTTGGTTTGGCCTAATCAAATTCCTCCAAAAATACTTTCATCAATATATTCTATTTATTTCAATCATACACAAATATAAAAATAAAAATCATTTTATTTTTATACTACCAAACTTTATTTCACATTCTACATAATATTTCAATAAACAAATCGACTTCATTTCACATTTAATTATAATCTCAATAATACACATCGTAACATTAAACATAGAACTAAGGTTCTATTGGGTAAAGGGTAAAATGTCTCGACAAGACATAACAGATAACAACTAATCAAACTTTTATTCCACTAGGTAAGTTCAGCCAAATACCATGACTAAAATTTATTTTATTTAAAAAACAATTAAACTATATTTTATATCTCATTCTGCACAAATCTCAACATTACACAATCACATTATTTCACATTCTACAAAGATTTTAATATAACTCACTTTATTTCCCATCATACATTTAGTTCAAAAAATATAAAAATTCCAAATCATCTTTTTTTCTCCACTAACCAAACTCTTATAAGCTTCGTTTGGTTTGGGCCTAATCAAATTCCTCCAAAAATACTTTCATCAATATATTCTATTTATTTCACATCATACACATTTATAAATATTAAAAATCAATTTTATTTTATATACTACACAAACTTTATTTCACATTCTACATATATTTCAATAAACAAAATTGACTTCATTTCACATTTATCATAATCCTCAATAATACACATCGTAACATTAAAATAATTTTTTTTCTATCTCAAAAAAATTTAAAATCTTCTGAAAACATACTAAAATCAAAATGAGGCCTTAAAGTTCATAAAGATGTTCATGCACAAATAGACAACCTTACAAAAATATAAGGGTAAATTGCATATTTGTTCATAAGATCATCGGGTTTTACATGCTGGTCACAAATTTTGAATTATAACACTTAGATTCTTAAATTCTTAGGGTTTTTGCACATTGGGCTACAAATTTTTAATCATAACATATAGCTCTCTGAAGCTGATAATTTATTACAGTGAGTTCCTTTTGTCACCTATAAATTACATTTAATTTGGACCATACATGCAAAATGTTAAGACACGAAGGACCAAGTGGCAATAGATCATCAAACTCAAATACCTAAATGCTACAATTCAAAATTGTCGATTAGCATAGAAAAATCCTAAGATCTCAAGGACCTAAATACTATGATTCAAAATTCTAATATGCAAAAATCCTAAGACTTTAGGGACCTGTATGCAATTTACCCAAAATATAGTACCCACATACTCATGCATACATGTGTATGTGCATGGTATTGCATTATTCCGCATGCAGACAGATTTAATTTGATAAGGAGCAGGTATGTATGTTAAGTTGTATTCCATGTGGTTCACACTTATATTTGTATATATGTGTGAACGAAATTTGTTCATATTTACTTTCATACATAACTTAAATGTTTGCACACAAAAATAGAATATGGATGTAATCAGTTATCCTAATTAAAAATAAATTCTTAAAAAGTTATTAATTAGAAAGCATTAATAATTAATATGAAAAAGCAAAAGTGGGAAAAAAATACAACTTGATTTCTGAAGACATCAAACTATGCCAAAAGATTTTAGAATGAAGACATTCTCCAACAGATAAAACTTTATTTTGAAAAAACGTTTTTTAAAAAATTCCAAAAGATAAACTTCGATGTAAAATAGGAGAGAAGCTATTACCAAGGTGAAAATGGTATGACTTCGGCTGCTGAGTAAATTAAAGTTATTAGAACCCACATGTCGGTGCTCTGCAATTACATATATGAATGACTAAAAAAGAAAGATCTGCAATATAGAAGTTTAGAAGTTCAAAAATAAATCATAACAAACATGAGACTAGATCATCAGATGAGTATTCTTGATGCCTACGGCAATTTTAAACCAATGGAGCTCACCACAGCTCATTTTCTGGTGCTTTAGGTTCATGCTTCATAGTAAAGGTGTACTTTGTGCTATTTGACCACTATACAGAAAATACTAACTGAAAGTTCACAAAAACGAACATAAGTAACAAGAACACACATTTAGCACTGATTAGCATCCTCAAGAAGGCCTGCATGTTGAAATTTATCCAACCACCAAGACAACAACAAATAATAACAACAACAACAACAAAGCCAACATAAAGAATGCTCTCTGTGCGAAAAACTGATTTAAGGTCATATGTGAGGACTATATCCCAAGTTGCTTTTGAACTTCCCATTCCTCTAATGTCAAAGACAATATAATTCATGGACAGAATTATTAATATCAGAGAAATTCATTGTAAGCAGTGGCACGTTTTACATTGGCTGTCAATATCATCTTATTGATTATCCATATGCAGCAAACCTTTTTCTAGTGAATTTACTTAAGTAGGTGATATTCCATAACACCGAGGCTGTTTTCATAAGCCCGCCTTCACCAATAGTCAGGTAATAGATCTAGTCCATATAAAGCACCAAAATTATTACATGTTTTTCTTTCAAAGGGAAAAGGTACACATTTCATTATAACTAACATAAAAGACCTATTACTATCAATAAAATGATTGATTATGTTTTCTTTTTGAAAAAAGGAAATTGTTTATGTTGACTGCACTGTTATGTGACTATATAAGCATATTCCTTCAATTCTTCTTTCTTCCTCTAATCAACTTTAACCAGCTCTACTGCCATCCTTCTCCAACAATATCTGTCAGTTAACTTCGATTCCCTTTAACCAGCTCTACCGCCATCCTTCTCCAACAATATCTGTCAGTTAACTTCGATTCCCTCTTGCCAAGAAATATTCCACTCAATCGCTCCTCCTCGTCTCTCAATCAACCAGCACCACAAGTTACCAATCAACCCTTCTTCACTGCTCACCTTTTTCTCTTAAATAACTATGAAGCACAAGTACGATACGAAGATACATATACAATACGATACGGATACGGCAATACGACAAACTTAAAAAAAGTGAAATACAGATATGGCAGCTACGGCTGTATATATGTGTGTATAATACATCATATACCCATATTTAAGGTGCAGTTTTATGGTATACCAAAATGGCTTATACATCTTGTTGATATAAATTTTAAAAATATCATTTCAATTTTTTTCAAATTAATTACATTTTCTCAAGTATTCTTGAATCACTAAAAATAATATTATGGATTTATTCAATTTGAAAAAAATAAAAATATCCTTCAACAACTATTAAATTTTAAAAAAACTTAAATTTAAAATAATATCATAAAGTTTATTAAATTGCTTCTCAACTTGTCACAGATTATCTAAGTAAGATGAGAGTATATATATCAGTAAATAAGTTTCAGTTTCAATTTAAATCAAGCAAAAATCAATTACTTTAATGTAAACGAAATACAATTGATAATAATGCAGATGTTGTAACATAAATTAAAATATACTAACCTACTCAAAGTACATACATGCTATCCTCTTTTCGAATCTCTAACTAAATGAAAAAATAAAATAAAAATGCCAAATCCTTTTCGCAGAAATATCACAAGTATTTGTAAGACCATGGAAAAAGTCAGTTAAAGCAGACGAAGCATTAGCTTACGAATACCAAATCTTTTTCAATTGTTGAAAATGCGGGTCAGACTAACTATTTTAATGTTTTTCTTCTAATTAGAAGTATTAGAAAGTATCGAATAAGTATTGGGCCAGTATCAAATTTTTAAAAAATTAAAATACAATTAATACATCGCATGGCGTCTCGAATACATATCGATGCAGTTCGGGGAATATCAATAGTTGATAAAGACAAGATACAGATACGTTAAGCTCCACAAAGTATCGATGCTTCATAGTTGAACACTTATTATCTTATGACTTCCTTGGAGAGCAGTAATCAAAGAGTGCAAGTTCTCTATTTCTAAGCATAAGCTATGAAGCACGAGTACGATACGACGATACGGATACGATACAGATACAGATACCACGATACGACGATATTAAAAAAAGTAGAATACAAATACGTCATGATACCACTTATATATTTTTGTATAATACGTCATATTCTCATATTTAAGATATAAATCTATGGTAAATTATACTAGCTTATACATTTTTTGTTATAATTTTTAAAAATATCTTTTAAATTTTTTTTTAAATTAATTATATCTTTTTTAAACATTATTAATATCACTAAAAAAATATTAGACAATTGAACTACAAGAAATAAAAATATCCTTTAACAATTATTGAGTTTAAAAGATTTTAAATTAAAATAATATTTTAAATTTATTTAATTACTTTCAACCTATTATAGATCATCTAAGTGAGATGAGAGTTTAAATATACATCAGTAAATTAGTTTCAGTTTTAATTTAAATCCGATTTAAATTAATTAGCTCAATGCAAACGATATATAATTGAAAATAACATAGATAATGTGACATAAACTTATATATACTAATCTGATTAAACTAGATATATGCTCTCCTCTCTCTTAGTGTTAACTAAATAAATAAACAAAATAAAAAAGATCAAAATTCTATCATTTTCATAATATGAGCTTGATTAAGGTAAAAAGAAAGTGATCGGTGTCTAACAGAAGCAAAGATAGTATGGTTAATATAGAAAAACTAGATAATACATTTGCTTGCCAAT
>KZ451982.1:5461235-5473145 GCA_002786265.1 Apostasia shenzhenica
ATCATTATTAATTTAATATATAATTAATTTCTATGAACTTATAGTTATTTATTTTTGTTAATCTATACGTAGATGAATACAGAAACAACATCATCACAAGAATCACAAAGTTCTTTTGATGACACCACCCCATTATGGAAGTATGTTATCAAAATGGATATGGTTAGAGACAAGGGTGTCGAAACTCTTCTGAATGAATATTATAGTTTTCATATTTGATTAGTCCTGTTAAATGCATTTAACTTTTTATAATTTTGCTATCACATATATTTGATCAATTTATAGTTTCTTTTATTTTTATTAAAATTCTAGAAAATAAATAATTTTATTTATTTTACGTGTCCTAGAAGTGTCGTGTCTTATTTTTTTTAAAATTGGTGTATCCCCGTGTCCGTGTCGTGTCGTGTCCCGTGTCCGTGTCGTGTCCGTGCTTCTTAGGTCAGGATGTAACCAATGAAAGTATTAAAGTTAATTGAGAATTGATAATAAATGAACAACACAAAATTAGGTACTTTGATATTGGTGTCATGAAGTTAACAGACATGCCTAAAGAAGTTGTATGATCTGAAAATGCAATTAACTGAAATGCATATATAGTCACTCACATTACTAAGAGACAAATTAATTTACCAGATTTCACCTTAAGAAAGTTACCTATAGGTTTTAAATTCTGGGTACAAAAGCTCCCCACAAAAGCAAGCCCCTATGGTTAATTATCCCTTTCTATTAGGAAGAAAATTTTTGATTGAAGGAGTCAAATGTCGGTATTTGTTTAATCAATGGCTTCACTTTTTAGGTTGAATTGGTTGGGAAGCGATGGTAAACCTTGTCAAGATCCCATGGTCCCATTGTCCATGAATTTACCGATTGAATTTGATTTACATAAACCATTAAGGTTATAACTATAGAACAACTTATTGAGAACGTTCCAGTGAATCAAGGTGAATGAGATTTAAGTCTCTTCGATGACATGCTTTATGCGAAAAATCTAGTACAGTTCAGAATTTTCATTAACTGACTTTATCATGTCAAGAAATTTAACATCGCAACATTTAAGCATGTCCTTACCCATCCCAATTGGAAATGTGAGATAGATAATATGTGCCTCATCAAAGGGTAAGCATCACAAAATCTGAGATAGACTATAATTTAAGCAAAAGCATTATCATTTTATGAAGAATTTATAATCTCATAGATATGAAGATTAGTTTAAATGAGCATTGCTCAGTTTAGTGTAGTAGCATAGCAAGGCACAATGCTACTATTACAATAGTTTTGCACAATAAGACACGTTATTTAAGGAGTTATATATCACGCATATTTATCAATGCAATTTCTTAAGCTATTACAGGAGCATATTTCATTTTAGTTATCATTGAGGGGACTGTCGTGTTATTCGAGATATTAGATTTCTCGTAACGATTACTGATAAAACCCTTAATGACTCAAACAGAGTAGTTTAGGCACTTGCAGGAGCATGATAGATTTATTTAGATGACACATTTCCCAGATAAACATACTAGTAGCATAGCAAGACACAAGGTTACTACTACTATGGTAAGACATGTTCTAAGGATTGTATTCCTTGGCATGCTTATCAAATAACTTTTGTAGGTGTTGAAAGTAGATATTTTTTAAAAAAGATTTGTGGAGGCTTTTTTTATAGGCTAAATCGAGAAAATACTCAAATTTAACATAAATTGAGATATTTAGCCATAAATAAGACTTGAAGATCAATAACTATTGGTTGAATTCTCTTTTTTATAGCTTTAATATTTATTTATCAAATAGATGACATCTAGAATCTCTTTGAACTTAAATTACATTAGAAAATGCATATGATTTCTAATTTCAAAGACTCAAAAATCAAACGTTCATAAGCCAGCTACCTTCCAAAGATCACTAAGTATGAGCTTATTATTTTCGTGAATTTTTATCATATAATTTCATTTAAGTCCAAAAGTTTATTTTATCAAGCATCAGACTAATATAATTTGGGGCAAATTACACCCAGGTCCCTGAGGTTAACGCTTAATAACACACAGTTTCATGTTTTTAAAATTTAACATCGGGGTCCCTGAGTTTTAATAAATTATCAAATAGGTCTTTTTTATTTTTTTATTATTAATTTTTTAAAAATTACTATGTTACCCCTGCCCCTCTCTCCTCCGGATCCCGCGCGCGTGCGCGGGATTGGGAGGAGAGAGACGGGCAAGGGGGTAAAATGGTAATTTTAAAAAAATTTAATAATAAAAAATAAAAAAGGACACATTAGATAATTTATTAAAACTCAGGAAACCCGATATTATAATTTTTAAAGCGTGGACCTGTGCGTTATTAAACGTTAACTTCAAGGACCTCGGTGTAATTGCCCTTTTTTTTACATTCCAAAGTTAAGCCAACATGCATAAGTATTCATCGCAAAATAAAACTAAACAGGTTAAAATATACAGATAAAAAATAGAGAAAAAGAGGAGATGATTGGTGTAGCTTACTTATCTTTAATGGTTAGCTTCCGTTGGTCGTTGATAGTAATTTGTGTAAGCAAACACACTAGAAAGAGAATAAGGTGAAATAGGATGATTAAAGTGGAGAGAGTTGATGAAGGATGGGATGGAGAGAGTTGAATGAAGAAATGTGTTTGATTTACCAATTGGAGAGCTTCTGGAGGAAACTTGTGTCTTGAATGATGTATGAGAATGAGTTTATACAAGAGGGAGATATTAAGTAGGTAGAGTGCAAATAAAGAAGAGATAATGGGTAGGTGAAGATATGAATGATGAAAAAGGGAATGAGCAGGTGAGAGAGTGAATGGAGAGAAGTGATGGGTAGGTAAGCCAAAATATTAGTAAAAAAATATGATGCATGAATTAATAGGTGGAGTAATTTGAAAATACTTATTTTTTCTTAAGGTGAACAGAAGTACATCGAAATAACACTATCACGGGCTCATAAGATACATAGCACAAGTTAAACAAATTAAACAAACGTATACTAGGACCTACTTTCCAAGCACGTACTCAATTCAGCATACTACTTTTTGATCAAATTAACTTCAGTGGAGTCATTACAACAGTAACCATTATTGTAACAAAAATTTCAATGAGTGAAAAGCAACAAGTTGGTGGGGTCACCATGACAATATGCATTTAACAGTTTCCATATTAGCTTAATCCTAATTGGAATTTTGGATTTCAGGCTGATTGATTATTTAAACATACAAATTAGATATGATAAGATTTGGCAGCCGATTTAGAAGACAAGTTATGCATCATTATTAGTTATATTTTTTTTATTTGAGTATAGATTTATTTGGCATGTTATTTCTAACATTTATTCATGTATTTTGTATATCATGTTATGGGATCTCTATGAATAGGGGTCGCTAAGCATTGTAAGAGAGAATTGATAATGATCAATGAAATTTCGTGTTTAAGTGCACAACTTGATTTAGGTTAGAGAATCGATATGTTGAATAGCAAATGATATAAGTTAACCATAGGTAAGAATCTTTTAACAATCTAGTTATCTTAATTTTGAGTAAAAAAAACACATCATTCATCTCCAATGCCTTTTTTTCCACTTCCTACCCACCCATACACCGCATAGATGCAGCTACGCACTCCAATGCCCTTCGACGTCTCTACCCCACAACCCTCATCGTCCTACACGCGTCCATTTGCACTTTCCCTACAACTCTACAAGTTGTACGCCCCAATCAACTAACACCGCTAATTACCAGAATTGCCAAAACATTCTCTCTTTGACCAGATCTTGTAGGCCGATCAACGCATGCACAACACCACAAGATAAACCTTGCGTGAGGCCTGCTTGCTGGTTCAGCCTATTCCACGCTCAAGCCGCCATCGTTGTGTCCAATCCCAATCTGCCAATTCGACTCCCTCATGATGCGTTCTCTTGTTTACACACAAGCAAGATCAAGAGCTTACCCAACTTCCATGCCAGCCCAACGACACCGCCTTCCATGGCCAACTGAATCACCTTGCGATGCTAGACTGTCTCACGCGAACCAACAATAGAAGCCAGAGCTCTAATAGTTTGGAAAATTAAAATCGAGCGCCAGAGTACCACTTAGATTCAATTAAAGTTCAATACTGAACTTCGATCAAGTACTCAGATCTGTTCAATCAAGGCATAAGCTTCTTTGAACCAATTTAATTATTAAATTTCTTTATCAAAAGAGAAAATTATTGAATTTCGACTCAATTAAAATTATAATATTTGACTTTGATTATTCGATTTGACACTAATTGTGTTACCATAAATTTATTTAAAAAAAAACTGTTGGATTTATTTGCGAGTTATTTGTTAGTAACTTTTGAAATCTCAAATCTAATCTTTCGAATTTAAAGCCAAGCCCTAGTCTAACTTAATAAATTCATATTTATTAGATGATCCACTTTAATTTTAATTTTAAAATAATTTAAATTATGAAATTTAAAAATCTTATTTATCATATTATCATATTTTATAAAATAATTTAAGTATAATTTAAAGAATTCATCAATTAATATTATTGACTTAAATTCTAAAATATCATTCGCATATTCGTCCTGCATAACAAATAGTTTAATATAAATAAAACTATTTACAAGAGATATGACCTAATAAAAACGTATGATCTCTCTAAATTAATTTTATTAAAAAAGTCTCGTATCATTACAACAATGATTACAATTAGGAAATGAAACAAAAATCTAATAAAGACAATATGAGCAAAAGAATATGCCCAAAATAGTATTTTGTACCAATAGCAACATAAATTAGAGAGAGAAGGAATTTTAAAATTTATACAATCAAACAAAATTCTAAAAATTATGAATTAACATAAGCAATACAGACTACAAATTAGACGCTAAGTTTATTATTATTTAAAAAATAGCATAAGAAATTAGATCATTAAACATATCCTCCCAGTCACTATTTACTGGCGTGACAAAAAAATGGTATAACATTACAAAATAACTTACACCAATATTTCCCATAAAGCAATCTATCAGATAATGAGAATTGAAAGTAATTATAATCACAGAAAGAAAGAACTTGTGATGTAGCATCAACATAGTAATAAAGTAAAGTCTAAAGTCAGTATATCTAAAATGATAAAACTGTAGGCACCAGATTAGTTTTAGTTAGGGTGGTAAAATACTAGTTACATACAGGAAGCAGTTTTCAAAGAAAAAAGTGGGATGGGGAGGGAGGTAGCTACTGATTGGAAATAACCACAACAATATACTTGAAGCATATAGGGAAACTTTTAGCATTCATGTCAAACGTACGTAGGTTGAATATCAACACACTTGACTACACGTATATTTGTAACAAATAAGTTGTTACAGCAGGTTAACAATCACATAAACAAATAGAGTATGATAACAATAGGACTCTTAATCTAGGAACATAAAAGTAAAATATCATTATCGCTGGCGATTTTGTTCTCTTGGAGAAACATTTCTTTCACTTAGTGGGATGTGATGTGCACTTGAAGTACCAAAGCTGATCCCAGAACTTCTATCCTCAGTTATACGGCAAGAAGGTATGCAAATTCACAAGGAATATGACTCAAAAACTTAAATGTATAAAACATACAAGCATGGAATAGGAAACAGAACAATTTTTGACAGTTATTAGAATGGCTTGAATAGACAACTAATCTAAATAAAACTAAGCACAGACAAGAAATTAACTGCAGCCAATGAACTATGCAGACCTGTGAATCTTCCCTTATTCGAAGATTTTGTCCAGTTGGGTCCAGTAAATCATTAATAACCTAAAAACAGAACGACATAAAACTTATAAACAAAAGGATAGAATAAGTTGCATTATAAGAAAAGTTATGCTAGTTTAACAAAATAAATACAACCAGATTCACACAATCAATAGAACATTCCAAGAATTAGATGAAAAGAAAACTAGAATATTATTAAGAAGTGATTTCTTGAAACAAATTTACAACGAATACTCTACATAAAGAAAACAAAAGAATGAAAGTGCTGCCTACTTAAAGTTTTGATAGTAATCATGCAATAAAAATCAAAATTTAGCACATGTTAGAAGAAAAATGCTACAAACTCATATTTCACATAAATAAAACAATACAAATAAGCCTCTTGACAACCTATCATCAATATCATCAAACTTACTGTCAACTGTTTCAAGACCTTTTCCATAGTTTCACGTATTTAAAGTGTACTTTGCAAATGTAACGATGGACAAATATGCGAATAATATTTAAATGTAAAATCAACAAAACTTAAATTTTGAATGAAGCACAAGATATTTTCTAAAATATAATTTAATGATCAATTAGTTCATTTAAATCCCACAAATTATTTTATTTTAAAATTAAAATTAAAGTGAATTATCTGCTAAAAAGAAATTTATCAAATTAAATTAGAGTTAATCAAGTTACGTTTAAGAAGTCGGATTTGAGATATTGAGGATTAATTTGGTCTTTTCACAAAGTACATCCAACAACAATTATCTCTCAAATAAAATTATTGTCACACAATTAAAGTCAAATCGAATAATCAAAGTCAATCATTATAATTTCAATTGAATTGAAAACCAATAATTAAATGAATTTGGTTATTTATTCAAATCTTCTTTTGGGAAAGAAGGATGGATTGTTAGTTTTTACAATTTAGAATATACAATTAGAGAACATGTCTGGTTAGGTTCCACTTATATACTTGGTGGAATTTGGCATATCTTAACTAAACCTTTTGCATGGGGTTATCATGCATTTGTATGCTCTGGAGAAGCTTGCTTGCCATATAAATTAAAGATTAGTTTGGCTTTGCCATGCTCAAGTATAGTTTCACCATCATTCGGATCTCGACAAACATACTCCCACTCGAACCCTTCACATAAGATCGGGATTGGTCAGTGGTTCTCCCTCAACAGGGATCCCACGCATCAAGTTACTTATGCCTATTGGGCTTTCACACCTGATGGCTTGCACTTTGGTTGGATACATTAGGACCTATTTGTAATTTCCCTCTAACTGGTTTGATTCGGGCAAGCTTCTGAAGCGGATGCAAGCTTACTGCAATGATTAGCGCGAACTCAAGCCTGACAACTACGAGTAGAAATTGGGCAGTGGGGATCAAGTGATTCACGTATATAGCCTACAGCCATGTGGGCTTGCATTCATTGGATGCACAAAGATTACACAGTCACATAAAAGGTCTGCACGTGTGGTCAGCAACCGTGCAAGCAGTCTCATACGAGATTGCGCCTCCTACTAGGGCAAGCATGCAGACACAAGCACCCATTGGCAATGAGGCAAGCGAGCTGGAACAATAAAATCCCATGTGATGTGAAAACAACCTAGGACACAATCAACACGAGAGGTACAAACGAGCAAATGTGGGTAGGAAGGGGAAGAGGGACGGAAAGGGAGGAAGATTGATATTTTTTTCACTCAAATAAAAATAACTATGTTACCTAAAGTTTCTCACTAAAGGTCAACTCATACCTTTCCTTACCAAGAATATTGATTCTCTATTCCAAATCTAAATTAGCATTCATAAACCCAAATTTCATTGCAGCATAAACCCTGGAAAAATAAAATAACAAAAGGCACCATTTATAGAGATCCTATTACGAAGGAATAAGGTAACAAAAAATACATGAAAATAAAATGCCAAATACATAATGTGCAAATATTAAAAAAATCAATTCCAAAAATATGGCAAACATTCATTTTACAAATATGCTAGAATCAAATCAAATTTGAATGTCCAATTAACATCAATAAATATAGAAAAAATCCTAATAGGGCTATCAACTATCCCCACTAACTTTCCCCGGGAGGCAAAAACTCAACCTCGTTGAATATGAGTTAATCAGGTGGTGTCTCGGAAAGGGTCAAATCAATTAGATATAGCCCCCTGAGTCTGAAAAAGAATAAATCGTCATCAAACCAAGTATCACTAATATTTGAATTTAATTGAAAATTATTTACTCAATATAGATTTATTTGATCAGCTCTAATGTTGATATATAAGTGAATTTGAATGTGCACATTCATGGATTGGGTAACACTCAAATGAAAACAAAGGTCAAGGCCTCACTAGGTATTGTTGAATTCTTATAACCATTAGATCAAAAAGATTGAAACATTCGACTACTCCCATGGTCAAGTGATAAAAAATAAAATTTATCATTCAACCCAAATTAATTAAAATTTCAAAATAAACTTAATTTATAGATTTAATCACCTTATTTATTATATAATTATATTCAAAAAAATCTTAGTAAATTATAATAATCTGTCGCAATTTTGATGATTTATTAAATTAGTACGAAAAATAAATAATTTAGATAATAGAGACACAGACTCATGCAACATTGTATGAAATGCACATGAAAATACAATCTTAAACTCCTCAATATGTAATGATATAGGAAAACAAAAATGCATACAAATTAGACTCACGACTTTATTAGTTCCTATTAAATGACTCAATATGAGCATGTATATGGATAATAAGTCAAAGTAATGATACTATGACACACACGAAGTGCCATAAGGTCCTCCAAAAATAAATAGCAACCAAGCAACACATCAGCCTCTATAAAAAGGCTAACCACTAAATCTCACATGCTTTCTAAAGCTTTCAATATTTGCTAGGTGTAAGCCCAATCCAGCTACTAGCTCTATAATGAAACTTATTGAACTCAAAATGCTCAAGACTCAGAATCATCTCAATGTGCTTTACTATGTGTCTCAATAGAATATGTACTCTCATCACTATAAACGAATGACTCAAACTCATATGAAGCAATTTCAAAATAGATTCTAATGACAATAACACACTCAACTCGAGCATAATTTTCATATTCACCCGCATTTATATTTCATATTGCACTTTATTTATATTTTCAATCATAACATTTTATTTTCTTTGATGAGGAGTTATCTTTTATTTTGGTGAGGATGAGCGAAAAATTACATGTAATTTTTATATTGGTTTAATGAGAAGGAAAAAAAGGTAATTGGGCTAATTTTTGGTGTGAGGCTATATTTTGATTTTAGGTCTTTTATGGGATTTTAACACATGAAGACTCAAATTGGCTCATCGTACATCTTCCTCGTTATCTTGATCACCCAGATGAGAGGTTGAGATTAGAGCTTGGGATTAATGATTTGGATGGAGTTAGTTATAGATAGAAAGCTTAAATTGTTTGGGAATCAATATAAATACGTTATAATGGGTTTTAGAGAAAAAGGTGATTTTGGAAACCCTATTTAGAAAGGGGAGAGAATCTCCTCAAATCTAAGTTATTTCAACCTCCCTTTCACGCCAGCAAGCAACTGCAACCGCCAACAAAGTCGAGTTTTTGGCTGCCTAGGAGAATTAATGCAGAACAATTTCGAACTTTTGATACAAATTTTGATGACAATAGCACGCTCGGCTCAAGCATGATTTTCCCTGGAAGCGACACGCTGCATCGCCTAAATACAGTGAAAAATGAGCAAGCGCCGCTGCATCCGGGTGTAGTGAAAAGTGAGCAAGGATCCTCACATCATGGACGGATGCAGGTAAAGAAGCTAGTCGATCATACTAGAACTCAAGTCAGTAGGATTAGATTAGGAACTCGGAATATAGGCAGCCTGATGGGCAAACTAATGGAGTTGGTGGATATTATGATTCATAAAGATTAATATTTTGTGCCTGCAAAAAACAAAATGAATTGGAGAGAAAGCTAAGGAAATTGATGGTTTAGATTTTTAAATTTTGGTACTCTGGTAAGAATAAAAATAAGAATGGAGTGAGTATAGTTCTGGATAAGAGCTTGAAGGATCACGTAGTGAAAGTTAAGAGAAATTGTGATAGAATTATGGCTTTAAAAATTATAATTAATGGAATGATTATAACATTGTAAGTGTGTATGCTCCCCAAATAGGCTTGGATGCGAGCATAAAGGAAAAATTTTGGAATGACTTGGAAGAGTTAATACAAGAGATACCTCAGGAGGAAAGAGTATTTATTGAAGAAGATTTAAATGGATATGTTGAAAGTGCTGCTGAGAAATTTAATAGCATCCATGGTGGATATGGTTTTGGAGAGATAAATGAGAAGGGTAAAACTATTTTAGAGTTTTCTTCAGCATATGATCTTGTAATTGCTAATACTTTAATTAAGAAGAGAGAGGAGCATGTTATCACGTATAAAAATGGAACATCAAGAACTCAGATTGATTATTTTCTTATAAGAAAACAAGATCACTTGGATTGTAAAGATTGTAAAGTCATTCCAAGTGAATGTTTGACTACCCAACATCGATTAATGATTTTAAATTCTGAGATAAAGTATTAGAGAAGAAACAATAAATCAAAATCCTATCCTCGGGCTCAATGGTGGAATCTAAAAAATGAGAACAGATGTATATTTAAGAAAAAAGTTCTAGAACTTGGGCAATGGAACATGAACGGGGAAACTAATCTTATGTGGTTGACAGTTATTAACTGTATCCATGAGGTGGCGAAGGATGTACTGGGAGAATCAAAAGAAAAGATTTCAAATAATAAAGATAGTTGGTGGTGGAAAAATGATGTACAAGAAAAAATTAAGGAGAAAAAAAATTTATTATAGAGATTGGTTTAAAAAGAAAATAAAAATAAGTCGGAGAAATATAAAGTAGCTCGACGAGAATCTAAGAAAGCAGTAGGCAATACAAAGAATATAGCTCTTCAGGACTTATATATAAGAAGCTAGACACTCAAGAAGGAGAAAGATAATTATATAGGATTGCTAAGACAAGAGATAGAAAAATTAAAGATTTAATTGAAGTAAAATATATTAAAGATGAAGATCAAAAAAAACTTTTCATGAAAGAAGATATCAAAAATAGATGGATGAGTTACTTTCAACAACTTTTCAATGAAGGTTGCGAAAATTCAATTGATCTTACGAAACTCAGTACCCTAAAAGAAAATAAAAGTTACTCTTACATCCGACGTATTAGTAAAGTTGAAGTTTGGAAAGTTTTAACGAAGATGAAGCATAAAAAAGCAGTAGAACCAGATAACATCCCAATAGATGTTTAGCAGTGCTTAGGAGATGAAGGAGTTTTTTAGCTCACTAGATTGTTTAATATGATTTTAAAAAATAAAATGTTGTCAAATAAATGAAAAAAAGAGTATATTAGTACTTATTTATAATAATAAATACGATGTACAAAATTATGCTAATTATAGAAGAATTAAATTAATGAGTCATATTTTAAAACTTTGGAAGGGGGTGATCGAACAAAAGTTACGCCACAATACTAAGGTATCAGAGAATTAGTTTGGTTTTATGCTACGTAGATCTACTATAGAAGTCATTCATTTATTAAGAAATTTAATGAAAAAATTTAAGGAGAGAGAAAAATCTACATTTGATTTTTATTTATTTAGTAAAAGATTATGAAAAAGTCTCAAAAGGAGTATTTTGAAGAGTTTTAGAAAACAATGGGATTTACACTGCTTATATTCAAGTTATTAAAGACTATGAAGGAGCTGTTACTTGTGTTCGGACACAAGGAGGTTTGAGTAAAGATTTTTCTATTACAGTTGGATGACACCAAGGCTCGGCTTTAAGTCTGTATCTTTGTGCTTTGATTATGAAAATCATGACTGGACATATCCAAAGTGAAGTGCCTTGGTATATGCCTATGAAGCACGAGTACGATACGGCGATACGGATACGATACGATACGGATACGACGATACGTCAAACTTAAAAAAAGTAGGATACAGATACGTTAGGATACGGCTGTTATATTTATATATAATACGTCATATTCTCATATTTAAGATATAAATTTATGGTAGATTACACTAGCTTATACATTTTGTTGTTATAATTTTCAAAACTATCTTTTAAATTGATTATA
>KZ451982.1:5473155-5502387 GCA_002786265.1 Apostasia shenzhenica
GTCTAACAGAAGCAAAGATAGTATGATTGATATAGAAAAACTAGATAATACAATTGCTTGCAAATTCCAAATTCTTTTTCTATTGCCGAAACACTAGCGTGCATTAAGCATTTTGTAATCCCAATTGTGTGAGTTCAGTATATCTCTCAATCTTATTATTTGAGTCTATGCATGAGTTGTATTTTATGTATAATATATTTTTTATTTTTTATCGTGTAGGCCAAACCAAATGTTTCAACATTTTTTTCTTTAATTAGAAGTATAGAAAAGTATCGGGCAAGTATCGAGCAAGTATCGGGCAAGTATCGAGCAAGTATCGGGCGAGTATCGGATTTTTATAAATTAAAAATAAAAAACGATACGCCACGTGGCGTATCGAATACGTATCGGTGAAGTATCGGGGAGTATCGGTATCCGATACGGATACGATACGAATATGTTAGGCTCCACGAAGTATCGGTGCTTCATAGGTATATGCTCTTCACAGATGATATTGTCCTTGTTGAAAAAACTAAAGAGGGAGCTAAAGCGAAACTAGAGCTTTGGAGGAATGCTCTAGAATCTAAAGGTTTTTATCTCAGTAGATTAAAAACTGAATATATGAAGTGCACATTTAATAAAGGAAAAAATATTTATATTGGAGATGTGACAATTGATGATCAAATTATCAAGGAGAGTGAGCACTTTAGATACCTTGGATAAATCATACAAAATGATGGTGAAATAGATAATGACGTTATTAGCAGGATTCAAGCAGGATGAGTGAAATGGAGAAATGCTTTTGGTGTGTTGTACGATAGAAAAATCTCATCTAGAATCAAAGATAAATTTTATAAAACTGTAGTAAAATCAGCGATGATATATCGTGCTGAATGCTGGCCTGCAAAGAGGAAACATACAAATAAAATAAATATTGCAGAAATAAGGATGCTAAGGTAGATGTGTGGATATACACGAAAGAATTAAATGAAAAATGAGTATGTCCGAAAGAAAGTTGGTGTTGCACCAATTGAGGATAAACTTAGAAAAAATCGGCTTAGATGGTTTGGACATATAAATCGTAGGCTGATTGAAGCTCCAGTTAGAAAAATTGAGTAATTGAATTTTGCCCATGTACAAAGAGAAAGAAGGAGACCAAAGAAGATATGACAAGAAACTATAAGAAATGATCTTAGTTGCTTAGAGTTAGATAAAAATTTAGTAACTGATAGAGCGCAATGAAAACAAAGTATTTATATAGTCGACCCCACCTAGTGGATTAAGGCTTGGTTGTTGTTGTTGTTGGTAACAAGTTATCTTTTATTTTGGTACACGTAATTTTATATGAGTGAGTTTGTATGGAAAAGTGTAATTAGGATATATTTGGGAAATGAGATTGTATTTTGGGTTTTAAATATTTTACAAGCTTTTAATATACGAAGCCCTAAATCTTAGCTCATCATATATCTTCCCTCAACATCATGATTATCTTGATAAGAGGTCAAGATTAAATCTGGGATCAATGGTCTGGATGAAATTGGTTATGGATGGAGAGCTTAGATTGTTTGGGAATCAATAAAAATATCATAAAGACTTTTATAGAGGAGAATGATTTTGAAACCCTAATTGGGGAGAAGCGAAAATCTCCCCCTACCTAGGTTATTTTGGCCTCCCTCTCTCGGCATCGTCCAGTTGTTGGTCGGTTGCTGCTGAAATCCCATCTGAGAGGAGCAAACCTTCCGGTTATCGTCATAGCAAAGCCCGTCGCCGACCGCCGTGAGGAGTTCTAATCGTTGCAACTTCGATCAGGGGTGATCGATGCAACGCAAGTCATCTTGCACACGACCTCGACACCTAAGATGGATTGCTAAAGAGCATCGGTGGTATATATTATCATTATTATTTTATTTATTTTATTGATTTAACCATCTACCCATTATATTGACCATCTAAGTTAGATCTTATGATTTTCCCCTTTGTTTTCATCCATTTGCTTATGTCTTATATGTTGATTTTCTATATGGTTTAAATAGATGTTCAGAAAAATTTTATGTATAGATGAAATCATGTTATTTGGATTCATGTTTATAAAAACTTCTCACTAATTATTCACTGACTTTTGGATTTCATAATTCTAGCATAAATTTTTGTGGGTGTATATTAATGGTGGCTTAATTTGAAGCATAAACATGAATGGATTTTCTATGATCTCATGGAAGTAATGAACTACTTTTTTAAAGTTTAATTCCTATTGCAATCTCCATGTGAAGCCCTATTAGATTAATTGCATACCATATCTTTGATGAAATGCCTCACATTTACATAAGGATTCAAGCTTTAGCTTTAATTTTCCTAAGTTGCATTTAACTCTACATCACAAACACATCAGTCGACTTTGATGCGTTCACGTCCTAGTTTCATAACTATTTATTCAATTTGGCTTTTGATACCTCATAATTTTCCTCCTCATATTCTTCTTTCTTATATCTTACGTAATCGGCGCCTTAAGATAAGATAAAAAGATATACGTAAATGTACAGCATTTTCTTCAGCATGTATTATGAAAGTTTCAGTGGGACATACTTTTGCACTTTCCTTTAGATCAGGTAGGCTAATAGTGGAGACAGGTATGCCCATATATCAATTTATATTATCATCCATTAGCAAAGATGGACTAATGGCAATAAGTGAAACCATAGTAGGACACTCTATGATATCTCTTTCTAACAAAGTTGACCTGGATGTGGGAAACAATGAGGTTCGAGGGATCACCTCTATGGATGAGTCCAACAATAGTGTTCCATTTCAACTCTTGTATCACCCTTTCCGAGGTAAAGACATATTTTTTCGAAGCTTTAATTTAAGCTCACATCCCAAGTCTCAATAGATCCTAACCTACAATGTTCTAGAAGATGCTCAACATGATTGATGTAGCTTTAGGCTTGTAGTGTGAGTTATAATTTTGTCACCACTCAAAATAAGAATCTATACATGTCTCCCACTCTAGATATACATTTGATCTGACTATTAAAATAAAATATTCCTAGTGGTTTCTTTGTAATATACATCTAATCTAATGTTGTTCTTGTTCAACCTTCTTAATCTTACAAGTCATGTTTTAATCTAAACACTCTAATCTAGACATGATTCCTTCCACAACGTCTCTTTACAAGCTGCCCAAATATAGGCATACGTGCGAGGCTAGATGTGTAATTTTAAGAATCAATGTCTTACTTAAATAGCAAATAATATAAGATGCAATAATATGCAACACAAAATATTCAATAAGATGCCCTAACATAAATCTTGCACTGATACAAATTTAGTGTAAAATAAATATGTGACTGATATGTAAATTTAAAATTAATAAAATTTAAATTTTAACTTATTAAATTACACATAAGTTCTAAAATATAATTTTATAATAAGTTTTTTTAGTCATGTAAATTATCTTATTTTAAAATTAAAATAAATCGTCTGATAATTAAGAATTTATCAAATTAGAATTGGGTCGATCAAGCTACCTTTAAAAGGTCAGATCTGAGATATCAAAGAGTAATTTAATTTCCTCACAAAATAATCCAACATTAATTATCTTCAAATAAAGTTATGGTCAACTAGAGCCAAATCGAATAATCAAAGTTAAACATTATAACTCTTCAATTGAATCAAAATCAATAATTACATGAATTTGGAGGTATTTATATTTTGGTTAGAAGCGTCAAGTGTTTGTTTACAATTTCCCATTAAATGGTCTAATCCGGGCGAACCAATTGAGGCGGGATGCGGGCTTCGTATGACGATTGGCGTGAACTCAACCAGAATGGTTGCGCATAGAAGGTAGGCAGCGAGGATCCAATGATTCGTGTGTAGCCATAAAGGCTTGGTTCCGTTGGATGCGCTGAGATTCCAAGGAATCACGTGAGAGGTCTTGCGAATGGAGACTACAACCATGCAAGTGGGCTCGTATGTGCTCGCATCCCCCGCTAGAGCAAGCGCGCGAGCACACAAGCACTACTAGTGTTAAGGCTGATGAGTTGGAACAAAAAATCTCGTGTGATGTGAAATCGAGCTACGGCATGATCGGCACATGAGTCAGCTTCAGATGGGGTGGCAAGCAAATCCAGTAGGAATGGGAAGAGGGATAGAGAGGGAAGAAGTTTTTTTTCATTCAAGAAAATAGGCTATATAAAGATTCTCACTTAAGGTCAATTCATACTCTTCCCTATCAAGAAGATCAATTCTCTAACCCAAATCAGGCAGCTCATAAACCCAAATTTCATATCATAAACTCTGTTAAATGTAAAAGTAGGCAGCTCTTTTATTCTCATTACATAGGAATAAGGCAATAAAAATAAATACAAGAAAATAAAATGCAAATTACATCTAGCGCAAATATAGAAAACATCAAATCAAAAAAATATAGCAAATATTCATCTCTCAAATATGCTAGAATCAAATCAAATCTAAATCCTCAATAAACATCATTAAATATGAAGGAAATCTCAATCAACCTTTTAGGTGTCCCAACCAAAATGCCTTCCTAGTCTTTATTTAAAGACTATGAATGATATACATTCAAGACTCATTTAGTTGGAGCCAAAAAAACAATCAAACTCCTCTAAAAATACTTTGATCAATAATTTATATTTATTTCACGTCATACACAAATTTAAATATTAAAAATCAACTTTATTTCATATCTAGCACATACTTCAATAAAAAATCAACATTATTCTATATCTAACACAATCTTCAATAATTAAATAACTTTATTTCACATCATAACATTAAAATAATTTTTTCTTTCACTATCTTAAAAGGAACTTAAAACACTCCAAAAATATACTCCAACCAAAAAAGGCCTTGAGTCTTAGGTTTCTTTTCCATCCAAATATGGTCAAAGTGATCCCAGCAAATTTCCAGCCTTACTCCAGATATGCTTTTGCAATGCTTCTAAATGTAATCATTTCATTGTTCTTAATGCATATAACAGCCTAAGATTTCTCAAAACAACTTCACTGTCCCAACTAGATTCATCATACATCCATATGCATTATACACGCATGCCCTACATTCATTATGATTTCAATCCGAACAACTTCTGTAGACAGAGCGCTACGAGTATCAATCATGAAATTGCAGTGTCAGGACATTGACCTTCATTATCAGCGGAAAACCACAAAGAAGCATGCCTAAAGGGGAAGAACGAAAACATCAATAGTAGTAATATGATACTGCAAATGCACAGACGTTCTCAAACAGAAGGTTCCAGAATATTTTTACTCAATGAACCTCAAGCACACAATCCCACTGAATATCCTGACACTGAAATGAAGGTCCATTTTAAAAGGCCTGTATATCACACTTTACCACATGCATTTTTTGGGTTTGGCCAATAGGCTGCCATGTCAATCAAGGGTGGGGCCCACTACCGATGTGGCGACCGCCCATTGGCCAGTTGACCGTTCAACCGGCCGAACCCAATAATTTTCCCTTTACCACAACCACATTAAGTTAAATTACAAAATGTGGCTGAACCCAATAATTATCCCTTTACCACAGCCACATTAAGTTGAATTACAAAATGTGGCAGCAGGAACATTATGTACCATAAGCAATACAAGGAAATCAAGCAGAGGCACTAAAATTAAAGCAAAATGACTTCATGAAAGATAAGAAATAGTGAGATCATGAACATAAGTTGGCGGCCCAGTAATGTGGCATTAGAAGTTGAAAAGGCATGCTGACCTCATTGTATATCTCAAGGTATGAAACGCGCAGAAGAAATTCTCTACCTGGAGTCTACATAACACAAACACATAAAAAACAGTAGTCATTTGCAGAATGATCGATTTCTTCATCATATGGAACTGCATTTATTACCTCTTGAATGATACTGAATACATCTTTCACTGCCAATGGTATGATTCCAGGAGACTTTTGCTCGCCCTAGATAAAACGCATGGTTTGAATAGGAAGGCATAATCTTCGCCATGTAAAGCCAGCAAGTATTCATTATTGATCAAAAAAAACTTTAAAGAAAGTCCTACTCAAACAAGAAATTTTGAATTGATTGTGAAGTTGATATGTCACACAAATATGCCTCTCCATAATCCTGGTAAAACAGTACCTCTTGGCAAAGATATAACGGAAAATGCAAAATGCGTTGTCGTCTAGACTACCCTCGCCATAACAGCATTATGTTATTTTTAAATACAACTTCCGTTCATTGCCTTTTATGTGCAATATTATAAAAAGTGCATGAACAATCGAGTACTCTTTCTATCAGAAGGAGAATCCGTTCTAAATTCTGTGCATAGTTTAAAGGCTGTAGATTTAATGTCTTTTGCAATGAGTAAATACTGACAAGTATTCCATAAGTACAAATTGAAATACAACATTGAAATGAGAAAAAAATTTGAAATGTAGCAGAGCTAAAACATGAATCACGCTTATGTATAGAACATGGAATTTTCTACATCAAATTAACTACTAGATTATCTCTTAGAAGAATCATAAATTCAAACATCACCTTTCCATTAACTTTTGAATCCTACAGAATACCCAGCTACCAAGCAAAGCATAATATTACACAGAAACTACCTCATAACACAAAATGAATCATCCATGAAAAATTCTCTGGACTTACATGCATGGTATGAGTCTTTCCACTACTAGTAACACCATAAGCAAAAACTGTGCCTGAAAGAAAATAAAATAAAAATCTATCAGATTAATCTTTTGTTTCCGAGTACATTATAACAATCAAAAAAATCCGAAAGGCTGTTACCTTGCATTTGCATGTATTAGTTCGAGGTAAAAGGTAAAGGTTTTATTAGAGGATGCTATGATCCCCAAGTGACCAAATTAGATCAGATTTGGGTAACAATATAACAGGACATGTGTAAACATTGGGCATAAAACAAAAGTAGAAATAATCCAAAGTACAAGCCCAAATGAGATGTAACCAAAATCTAGCCTACATTCACAAAGGAACCACGCCATAATGCGAGATCAATCTATCCAGAAAACAAAGTACAAGGTTCTCACCCTTCTCCAGCTTTTAAGTTAGCCCTACTCATTCTTTGCATTCTCTCACTCTCTCTTAAAGCATTAAAGGAGGACAGCAGTCGAGAACTTATACATGCATTCAAAGTCAATCAAATGACGAGAAAAGATAAATTTCAAGGGGTTACCAACTCCAGAAGTGTGAAGAGCGATGACTAAGGCCCAACAAATGCATAGATCTAAATCAGGAGAATACAGAACTTCTTTATGATAAAAAAATCAAAATATCAAAATTTAAGAGCTTCACAGGAAGTTCCCCAAACATAAATGTATTATCAAAATTGAAGAGTGGACGAACCACATAAATAAAAAAAGAATAACTTCCTGGAACCGCGGGTCGAAAAAATAAAATAAGCCGATTCAGCAACTCAATGAATATGCCCCTCAACATTAATAACAATATACTTGAGCTAAGCCAAAAAAAGCATTAGATCATAATTCTAAATTCTAAAAAAAAATTCTAAATCTTGGGCTAAGGGAACAAATATTAAATTAAACAAGACGCAAAACTGCATAGTTGAACAATATAAAGAAATAGCAAATAACTAGGTAGTTCAGGTAAAGCAATATAGCATTGAATCATAGGCATAAACACTCGTGATTACTAGTCTTTTCATAAATGTTTGCAAATCAAACTGAACTATAAATTTTAGGCAAAATGACCTTGGACTAAATTCTCCATATAACTTGTACGTGAGCTCCTAAACCTCGAGAATATTAAGTAGAAAACACTTAACAAGAAGAAAGCCACAATCTCATAAGAAAAAAGGTACCATTAATTCCTTGCATGGCACCACTCACAACGAGCTGTGCAGCGATATCATAAACATGGTGAGTAGTTGTTGCCGGTCCAAACACTCTATCTGCAAGACCAAAATAATCTCAACTATATCCATGAGCATATACAAAAAAGTTGATGATAGGCAAGAAAAGATAAAGGTTGTCGAACTAGTACAGAACATAGAGATGGTTCAAGGTAGTACGAGGAAGAGAAAACTCAATTACTTAAAATATAACCAATATCAAATATGATTACAGATTTAAGATATCGATTCAAACAAAAAGTAAAGGAACTTCCAGCAAGTTAAGTATGGATGATTCAAATAACCAGTGCTAATACAGAAGCTCTCGGAATGAACAGCAACCGAGGATTTTGCCCCCTAACTCAATAATGACTCATGGTGCTCTCTTCACCTTGTTGTTCTTCACAATTGTATATATAAAACTCTAATAGGAATAGCATTTTGAATCTCATAATTTGCATCATAACCATGAAGTAAATTGATCAGGAGAACAAATAACAAAGGAAAAAAGAATACTACAAAATAGGTTCAACTCAATTTAATCCAACCCAAGTATAATGAAGGGTAATAGATGAAGATCATTTCATCTCACCTACTAAAATTGAATTTTCTTCATTACACCTGCTAAAGTTGAATTTTCTTCCCCCCACCAACCAATAGTTAAATTTTCATTTCTTTTAATGTATGTTTTTTTTAAAAAAACTTCTTCCTTCTTTCTTAAAAACTTATTTTATGTGTATTCACCTTCTATAAATAGGAGTCCCCTTTGTACTTGATTTCATCCAAGAATAAAAGAAAAAAATTTTAAGGCTTGATGTGGTTGAAGGCTCTTCTCCTCCTCTCCTCTCCCTCTCCACCAAATTTATACATCTCCAAGGCCCCAAATTGCATAGGCTTCCTTTAAACGTTATCAACCCGTGAGGTCTAAATAGTTATGGATCAAGTGATATCAGAGCCAAGGTTACTTCAATCCTTGTTTATGGTATTAACCAAAAGTGGCTAAAAAAAATCAAAAGAGCCTCTTACAAGACTTAAAGAATTATCTCAAAGAAAAAGTCACCTACTATGTCAAATCAAGAAGATGAGTTTTCAAATAACTTAACCACTAAAATTGTCATTCTTCAACAACAAGTGCAAACACTACTGGAGGTATTTCGCAATACTTCTTCACCAACATTCAATGAAGAAATATCAAGAGAGGTACCTCATCTAAGGGAGAAGTTGCTAAGGAAGCAAAAGACCGAAAATTATTCTAAAGAGCAGAAGAAAGTCCTTAATAATGATAACGAGAACTTGTCTGTTGCCCCTTCAATTGATGAAGCCAAACCAAGACCATTCAAGATAGAAGCCACAGTTGACATTCCAACCTATGATGGGTTTATGGATGATGAGAAGATGGACTCGTTGTTAAATCAATTGGAGACCTACTTCAACCTCTACAAGTATACTCCCCAAAAGAAAGTTTCTTTTGCCAGCCTCAAACTCACCCACCATTATTAGCGTGGTGAAACGCTCATCTACGACATGGCTATTAAAATGACACTTGGGAGAACTTAAAAAAGATGATCCGCTAAGAATTTTATCATATGGGATATGAAGAAGACAGAGGATGAAAGTAGCATGTTCTTCATCAAAGGCAAAACCAACTGTACAGAAATACACAATAGAGTTCCGAAGGCAAGCAATTTCTTTGAGAATTTCATTAAAACAAATATCTACTCTATTGAAGGATACCTCAAGTTTGTACCCCAACATCGCAAATAAGCGGTCTCTTTCCTGTCAATGATATAAGTCAAATAAGTGGCTTTGCCATGGCAATCGAAAGAAAGAACAAAAAATAAACAAAGAAGCCTCTCAATCGACAAGATGGAATTCCAAGAAGCCAACTCTCAAAAAAAGAATGATATCAACACTTCTTCTTCTTCAAAACTAATACTGACAAATCTAAAATATTTTGTGATCATTGCAAAATTTCTAATCACATAAAAGAAAAATGTTGAAAGATACATCCAAAACTTTTTCATGAAAAATTTAAAGATGTGAATAATGGGAAAAAGATAACTACTATTCTTGAAATTAAACAAACATTGGAGCCAGTGAACCAACTGAACTCAATTCTATCCTTGATGGCATTGCCAAAAGGGATAGAGAAAAGCTCGTCAATTAGCTCCAATGAGCACGAGGAGTTATTTACCCTGCAAATTCAAGCTAAACAAAAAGTTGTGAATATTATCATCAATTTGGGAAATAAAAAAATCTTATTTTTGCAAATCTTGTCAAAAATCTTGGATTGGAGACTTGGATTAGAGAATTATCCTCACCCGAAAACCTACCCTTACAGGTGGATATAAAAAGGAGCTTGCCTAAAGATTGAAAAACAGTATCACGCTTTACCATCACCAATTTGTTATATTGATGAAGTGATGTGTTAAGTAAATCCTCTAGATATATGTCCAATTATTTTTGGGAATCCATACTTGTGGAACCGGGATCGATCTTCTATTGAAGAGCATAACAATACAAGTTCACTAAGGATTACAAGAATTTTCTGATCAACCATAATGAAGATTTCAAGACAACAAACTTGGTGGCGGCAGGGCAAGCATATTTGTTAAAGATTTATGATTCTCTTCAATCGTCCTGCGAAACCAGATGAAAATGCGTCTTCCGTATCTTTCACAAAAAAAGAAAGAAGCTTCAAAAATTAATCAAATAATACTTCAACGTCTTTAAAGAACTAAAAGATCTTCCTCCAAAGAGAGCAGTGGAGCATGAAAATTCAACTATCTCTAATGCACCTCTTCAAAATACCGTTACGTATTGAAACTCAATGATGAAAAATGAGGTGACAAAGAAACAAGTAGCATAGTTGCTCAATGTGGAGCAATCAAGCTAAGTGCTTCTCCATATGGATCTCCTATTGTCATGTTCCAGAGAAAGATGGAACGTGGCAACTCTGCGTGGACTACCGGACCTTGAACAAAATCACAATAAAAAATGAGTATCTCCCATGAATTACTGATCTTGATCAATTGAAACAAGTTACCATCTTCACCAAACTTAATCTCGAGTAGGATATCATCAAGTTCATATTTGAGAAAACAACACATGGAAAACTGCATTCAAAACAAGACAATGACTATACAAAGAGTTAATGTCATTTGGTGTTTGTAATGCTCTGGCAACCTTCATGTGTCATATGAATGATATCTTGAGGTCATATATTAAGGAGTTTGTCATAATATATTTGGATGATATCCTCATTTATAATCGAATATGAAAAAAATATATTGAACATATGAAAAAAGTATTTGAACTTCTTAAAAATCACTAGCTACAACTCAACTTCAACAAGTGTGAGTTTGGAAAAAGAACCCTATTATACTTAAGCCTCGTTTGGTTCAAACTATTTTTGAACAAGAGAAAAAAATAATTTATTTTTTAAGTTTAATGGGAGAGAAATTTATTTTAATATTAGAAAGTGTATAAAATGTGAAATACTTTAAACTCTAACATTCGTATTTGTATTAGATGTGAAATAAAGTTAATTTTTATAATTAAAATTTGTGTTGGGCAAAAACTTTGCCTCAAACCAAACGAGGCCTTATAAAGTTTGAAGTTGGTAGTGATGAAATAAAAATTAGGGACATTTACATGATGGACACAGAAATTAGGCTAATTTACGAATTTCACCTTAAATCTCAAAATATTACAGATATCACATCTAAAACAGTTATTTTTTCTTTTTTCACATCCTGCAGTAAATTCATTGAAAGATTTAACCATAGTTAATCTCAATCAAATCTCAGCCGTTGATCGCAAGGGAGCATCGCGCGCATCAGTACTCAGCTATTTTGCATCTTCTTCTTACATGCCCGATCGCAAGCGGACATTGCGAGCGGACATTGCGAGCAGCCATCGGACCCCGGCGACAACAAAACTCAAGAGCTACAACTGAGGCCGGCGACAAAGCAGAGGATATCCATCATTACCCTCTTCTTCTTCTTCCTCTTCCCCATTCCATCTTAAGAGATTCATGGTTTCATCTATCGGCTAGGGCATCGCGCTTGGACCTGCACTAAGGCCGGCGGCAACATTCACCCGAGCATCGCACTCATCTGTTTACCCTCTTCTTCTGACGCGAGCATCGCAGCATCGGAGCTTCGAAGAGGCCGGCGACGACGAAATTCTGTAACTCCAAGAAAGGTAGTTTTACCTCCATTTTTACCACTCCATCTTTTAATTTTATGCTGCAGCAGCTCCGTTGGGTGTTGCGGAAGCTGCGTCTGCTTCTTCCACTTGCTTCTATGTTTCTTCCCCAATTCCATCTAATTAATTTCATTATTGCAGCTCTTTCTTGGTTATCCTCTACTTCTTCCTCCGCAATAATTTCAGCGTTTTTCAACCCCTTCTCCTCCTCTTCTTCTTCATGCCCATTATTTCACTAGTTAATTTTTCATCCCCCTCCTTCACCTCCTCTTCTTCTTCCTCTGTTTTTTTTTTTTCAAAAATCATTTAGTATGGTTGATTTTTCTTGTAACCTCAATTAAGTTTTTATAAGGTTTGTTGAGTTCTTACATGATAGGGTTTGGTTGAATTATTTGATATGTTTTCGAGATATATCAGCTTTTAGATTACTTATTCAGCTCCGATGAAGAAAAATATTCAATCAAATGGTGTTGTCAGTGATGAAACAAAAGAATCAAGTGGCTTTGAGAAATTGAATAGTGAGTCTGACCCAATGCACATTGATGAATTGGATGTTAATCCTTCTAGGATGAGTTTTAGTTCAGATTCTTCATACAGCGAAATGGAGTTGGAAATATATTCTAAAAAGCTAGAAGTTATTGAAGGATCAGTGTTTCCAGATAAACAGTCATTAAAGGATGCAATTATTAAGAAAGCGGTAATGGAGAAGTTTAGAATACGGACACAATACAGTGAAAAAAATAAATTGATTGTCATTTGTGTAGCTAAAGGATGCTCATGGAGAGTTAGAGGTAATATTATTCCTGAATGTGACAAATGGAAGATTACCAAATTCGTAAATGAGCATGCTTATTCAGGACTAAAGAAGAGTAATGAGATAGTGACTAGTTCATGGAATGCAAGCTTAATAAAGGAAGCTGTTAAAGCTCGGCCTGACATTAGTCCTAGGTAGCTCAAACAGAAATTGAAGGAAAGGATATGGCCTAAAACTTCCGTATATGAAGGTGTGGAGAAGTCGTGCTACTGCAAAGAAACTTATTTTTGGAGAAGCTAATGATAGTTACAAATTAGTTCCGGCATTTCATCATGAGCTTTTGAAATGTTATCCCAACAGTCATGTCATGTCATTTTTTATTACTGTCACGCAGATTTCAGCTTCAAGCGCTTCTTTGTAAGTTTCAAGGATTGTATTGATGGATACATTGCAGGTTATAGACCCTTAACTGGCTTGGATGCTTGTCATCTTAAAGGGAAGTATCTTGGCATGTTATTTTCTGCTACTGCACTTGAAGGAAATAGGCATTTATATCCTATTGCTTATGCAGTTGTCGAGGGTGAAAATAAAGATACTTAGCAGTGGTTTCTTAAGCATCTAATGCTGGCATTGGAAAATAATACTGAGAACTTATCTTTTATCTCAGATATGGAGAAGGGCATTGAAGATGTCGTTAGACTTGAAGCCCCACAAGCAGAGCATAGAGTATGCATGCACCACTTATGGAAGAATTTCAAGAAGACTTTGAAAGGTGATAAGATAGCACTACTACGTAATTTAGTTTGGGCTGCAGCAAATTCATACACAGATTGAGAGCACCAAAAAAGCATGGCTGTAATTTCTAGCATCTCGAAGAATTTATATAATTATATTGTCAATCTTAAATACAAATGGGCTAGAAAAGATTTCAATCCACTAGTGAGAAGCAAAGACAATACTAATAATACATTCGAATCCTTTAATGCATGGATCTCACAGC
Organism: Apostasia shenzhenica; assembly: GCA_002786265.1. Lineage (NCBI taxonomy): Eukaryota > Viridiplantae > Streptophyta > Magnoliopsida > Asparagales > Orchidaceae > Apostasia > Apostasia shenzhenica. The sequence continues at coordinate 5,486,972 of KZ451982.1, forward strand.
ATAGAGGGAAAAATTTGATAGATTTGTTATATGAGATAAGGATGATGATTATGGAGAAAAAAAAATCAAAGAAAAAAAAAAGATGATTAGATGGGTTAATGGATTGGTACTAGTCGTTCAAGATCATATTAAAGAATGTTTGAATTGTGTTAGTGAATATGACATTAGAGAGGCATCACCCACACTTGCGGAGGTAGAGGGTGATGATGATCGGCATAGAGTAGATTTGGGTAAGAAATTATGTTCATACAGTGAGTGGCAGTTGACTGGAATACCTTGAAATGAATTTTCTTGAGTAAACTATATCATTTTTTTTATATTTGATAGTATGTGATTTATTTATTAATGGAAGTACCAAAAAGCTTATATGCAAACTATGTCAACTATGGCTGAAAAGCAACAGTGACAATTGCCACATGGTGACACGTTGTGCTTAAATCCGCCTCATATTTCACGACCAAGAGGAAGGCCAAAGAAGTCTAGATTTCGGAACTACCTAGAGAAGAAAAGAAAACAATCACCAAGAGGCAACATAAATGCAGCCGTTGTGGCCGAGTGGGACATCATAAAAATAGCTGTAAAAATCCCATAAATCCTGCGACAACACAAAGATCTGAAAATTGCAGCCTACAAGACTCTGTGCCAACTGCTACAGCATCCTCTAGCAATGCAAAGAGAGCAAAGTGCAGTTTGTAGAAGTTAATCGAAATGTTTAGAAATGAGTTTTTTTGTGATATTATCTCAGGGATTATTTTTGTTGGATTTAGATTAACTATGTGATCTTTTGGACTTAATGTTGTGCTTATTGCTGTGTCAACTTGCTTGTTATCCTGAAACAATCACCAAGAATGTTATCATGAAGGATTTTTTGGTTTATGTTTTGCATTTTCTTCTTTGCCTATAACTAAACGATTGTTTTGATCTTCCATAAGTTTCCCCACCAAGATGAATGTCATTGATATCTAAGTACGTTATCTTTTGTGTTATGCTCTTTTGTGTCATAAAAGCAAACATTCATGCAGTCATCCAGAAATTTTGTGCAGATAATGCAGCAAATGCAATTCCCATAAAGCACTACTAATGTTACTCACCAGACTTCAACATTTTTCATAAACCGAATTATATGAATTTGCCACTTAGACTGTTTATATGAGATAAAATGGAAATCTTTCCAAAGGTTTATTTTAATTCTGGCAATATATACATAGAATAAATGGTTGGCTCCACCAATATTACATAGAAGACTCCAAATGATTTCAAATGACACAAAACAAGAACTAATTTAGAACACAATGGTGCACACCATTAGAAGACATGAATTATCATAGCAAATTATACTTTTAACACCAAGTACTTGTTAGAAATTAAACTTGATTAATGCAGGATGCAGTTTCAGAAATCAAAGGTCACATTTTGGCTTAATTCTGATATTAAATGGCTGATTAAACTCTTTTAAATTATATATTAGTGGAAAGGGATTGAAGTCAGGAGTTCAATGCAAAAAACGGCTCCACAATCTGAAATTTGTGGAGGCAGTTATGGCTACTTTAGTGAAGATTGTTCAGCTACCCCATAAAATCGAAATTATGTGTTTATTAGCTTTAAATGAGTCTTGTTAAACTAATAAACATTTGAAGTTTAAGAGTCACTTTGTTTAATATAAATAGTCATTGTAATCAGCATTTTAAGTATGAAGAAGATGATAAGTTAAAATTTATTTCTTTCTGGAAGAAACTCAAGTGGATTACCAAATAATCTTAGAATTCGTACCTCAAAACATAACCCTACCATAGAACTGAAATAAAAATGTAATTTTTGTATTCAAAATATTTGCAAATTTACTAGCTTATATACAAGTATTTATCAAGCATTAAGTCCATAAGATGGCCTGAAATCCAAATGTGGGCAAACAAATTTGATGTGTTCTAGTGAAGGCTCAACCACCATTACACACTGCCTCAGCTCAACTGAATGTGTAAAAGATTCAACTCAATTAAGCTTATGCTTATTCAGTTGTAGAAAATATAAATTGAAACCTATGGTTAAATATTTAGAAAATAGAAATTCAATTATAAATTGAAAATATAAAATCACTGCAACTTCAATGATGGAGTTTACATTGAATTAGAAAATAGAGAACATAGCTCACTCAATTCTCACTTCTTAAACAACAACAAAATGACCACAATGATCATGACTATACAAAGAAACTTAATGTAACAACGAATTAGCTTCAAGTCTTTATTTTGCTCTTCTGTCCTAGAAGTTTGCCTCTCTTCAATTGCAATTAGTTGATACTTGATATCCACAGTGGTATGATCAGCATCATCTATCCATCGGAAGAACTGACATGTCAGTGGTGTGTTATAACGAGGACACCTATAGAATCTTCGACCAGCATTTTCACCACATCGACTTGTATAAATGGCACATTCAAGATTACAACCGCATCGGATGGAGGCACTTTGACCATTCCATGAGGATGCTCCTGAGCTGCTCTTTACCCACTGTTGTTTAGTTGGGTTGATGGTCATTCAAAGCAGGTCAACAGGTGATTTCACATGATTAATGTTATTCTGAGATGGATTCTTTTTCGATATTCTTACATGAAGTTGATGGCGAAATCTTCAAATTTAAACAAAATAATTTTTCTTAACAATGTGAAGATATTACAAACCAATTAATTTATCTCATTTTAAACTAAGTAGAAAGTATGTAAGCAATTGCACAGGAAGAAGAAAAGGAGGTGAAGGAGTGGGATGAAAAATTAACTAGTGAAATAATTGGCATGACGAAGAAGAGGAGGAGAAGGGGTTGAAAAACGCAGAAATTATTGCGGAGGAAGAAGTAGAGGATAACCAAGAAAGAGCATCAATAATGAAATTAATTAGATGGAATTGGGGAAGAAACATAGAAGCAAGTGGAAGAAGCAGACGCAGCTTCGGCAATACCTAACGGAGCTGCTACAGCATAAAATTAAAAGAAAGAGTGGTAAAAATGAAGGTAAAACTACCTTTCTTGGAGTTACACAGTTTCGTCGTCGCCGGCCTCTTCGAAGCTCTGATGCTGCAATGCTCGCGTCAGAAGAAGAGGGTAAACAGATGAGTGTGATGCTCACGTGAATGCGTCGTCGCCGGCCTTAGTGCAGCTCCAAGCGCGATGCCCTAGCCGATAGATGAAACCATGGTTCTCTTAAGATGGAATGGGGAAGAGGAAGAAGAAGAAGAAGAGGGTAATGATGGATATCCTCTGCTTTGTCGTCGACCTCAGTTGCAGCTCCTGAGTTTTGTTGTCGCCGGGGTCCGATGGCCGCTGGCAATGTCCACTCGCGATCGTGCATGTAAGAAGAAGATGCAAAATAGCTGAGTACTGATGCGCGCGATGCCCGCTCGCGATCAACGGCTGAGATTTGGTTGAGATTAACTATGGTTAAATCTTTCAATGAATTTACTACAAGATGTGAAAAACAAAAAAATAATTGTTTTAGATGTGATATCTGTAATATTTTGATTAGAGAAGCACTCTCTTCCAAGATAGTCGGACACTTTGGAGTAAAAACTCTTCGTAATCTACAAAGCCATGTGAATTGGCCAAGAATGCGTCTTAAAGTGGTCAAATTCATCAAATAGTGTATTTTATGTTGCACATCTAAGCCATCTAATCGCAAACGAAGCTTATATTTTTCTTTGTCAATACCATCTCGGACTTGAATGAGAAAGTGTCTCTATGAATTTTCTTGAAAGATTACCAACTACTAGTAAAAGGAAAAACTACATTTTTGTAGTGGTGGATAGATTCTCTAAAATGATAATACTCATGTCATGCAAGTAAACTATCACAAGAAAAGAAGTGGCACACCTATTCTTTCAATATGTATGGGTTTGTTATATTCTTCCAAAATCCATCACCTATGATAAGGACTTATGCTTTTTAAGTAATTTTTGAAAGACCTTATAGGCTATAGTGGATACTTCACTCAAAAGGAGTACCGCTTTCCACAACCGATAATCAAATAGAGATTGTCAATCACATGGTGGTGCATCTTCTAAGATGTTTCAATACTTGTTACCCTAAAACTTGGGATGACAGTCTTCCTTACAATTTTGCCTTCAACCATGCAATCTATGGTTCCACAAATCAAGCTCCTTTTGAAGTATGATAGGGATAGTTACCTCAAAGCTTATTTGAAATGGAGTTCACTGTAGATATAGGCAAACTAACATAAGAGGTCAACACTATTAAAGTACAAAGATTTCTAGAAGGGATTGAAGAGTTTATATGAAAGTAGAGAAACAACTTAAAAAAACCCAATAATAATACAAGCTACGACATAATCGACATTGAGTAGAAAAGAAATTTGAGATAGGAGACCTCGTATGGCTACATATAAGCAAGGATCGACTAAAAGGAGAAGGTAGAAAACTCAAACCAATACAATATGGTTCTTTCAAAATTTTGCAGAAAATTGGAGAAAATATTTATCAATTGGAGCTTCTTGCTTATATGGAATTATATTCTGTAATCAACGTTGAGAATCTCGAGCCATTTGAGCCGTTTATGTTAAATGATGGCCCTAGAGAGATAATACCAAAGATAGATAATCTGACGATAGGATATGAAAGAAAATTGCATGAACATAAAGTGTTGAAAAAGAAGATTACCACAACACATAAAAGCACTAAGGTATCTTTTCATACTAGAGAAAAGGGATAGAACTTCACAAATCAAGTGATACAGTCAAGAACATGCAACTTCACTATTCCCACACCTCCAACTTAATTCACAGGAGTGAATCTTCTTCAAAAATGGGGATTTGTGATCAGGAAATCAAATAACAAAGAAAAAATACTAATAGGATGGGTTCAACTCGATTCAACCTAACCCAAATAGAATGAAGGGTAGTAGGAGAAGATCATTTCATTTCACCTACAAAAATCAAATTTTCTTTATCACAACTACCAAAGTTAAATTTTCTTCTGCTCACCTACCAATGGTTAAATTTTCATTTTCTTTAATAATATTATTTTTTAAGAAAATTTCTTTCTTCTTTACTAAAAATTTATTTTATGTGTATTCATCTCCTATAAATAGGAGACCCTTTGTACTTGATTTCATCTAAGAATGAAAGAAAAACTTCTACAGTGTATTGTGGTTGAAGGCTCTTCTCCTCCTCTTTTCTCCTTCTCTCCACCAAATTTATGTACCTATACGCCCCCAATTTGCTTAGGCTTCCTTTGAAGGGTTATCAACCCACAAGGTCTAAGTAGTTTTGGATCATAAATAAATGAAATAGATGAACATATACTAAACAAACTAATGAAATATCATATCACGGAGAGGCAAACCTACCATATATGAAGCAAGGTTGCGTAACTTTCAAGTTATAATTGAATGAGCACCTACTTTGCTGTGCATATTATATTAATGCAGATTAGTGTCAACAAAATATACACAATCTATCAAAAATTATCACAAACAGGGGGGCATAAAAGGAAATAGAAAAGAAAACAAGACATGACTTTGGTTTTTTTGTGTTGACTAGTCTTGAAATCTATAAATATTACAAGTATTGATCATAATGAGGATTTTGTGATTGATAATCCCTCTGCAAATAGTTGGCAATTAAACTTTTTAGCTAACTGATAACTAATGAAATTTGGAATGAGCAAAACTTTGACTATGATGACGAAGTCGATAATTCAGTGAAGGGGTCTGGATCTTAGATTGGAATTCTTAAAACAAAGTTATTCCTCCACTTTATCTTGTCACTCTAACCAAGCCAATCCCCACCACCCACCATCTCTTTCACATCATTTTCCCAAACAGTGAGCCCCTCCCCCTTTCCATTCACAGTTTCAATCCCCTCGCCTCATGGAAACCCCTCTCCCCTCACAAAACCGCTTTCTCCACTCACGGAAACCTTCCCAACCCAAAGAAGACCCATGATATATTTCCACAACTCATAGAAACCCTCTTCCTCTTAATGGAAACCCCTTCCTCTCCCTTAGGCCCTGTTTGGTTGGAGGCCATCTTGGCCATGACCATGGCCAAAATAGCCTCCAACTATTTTATTAAATATTTTTTTTATTTTTTACCCTCAATACATAAATTTTAATATAAAAAAATTTATTTTATATTATATCTATATAATTTTTAATACATTATACTTAATTTTTTATTATTATTAATTTTAATAAAATGGTTGGAGGCCATTTTGGCCATGGCCTGGCCAAGATGGCCTCCAACCAAGGAGGCCATTATGGTTCCCAACTTAGTGCATACATCAGATCATGGAATTCTCTCTTCTTCAATCTAATGATCACACCTCAACCATCTGAATATTCTGTAGAGATATTGGATTTAACATCAGCTTATATTCAATGGCATTGTTCATTTGAACACTTGGAGTGATTTCATCTGAAACTTACTAAAAGATAATGACTATTGAAATTATTTTTGAGAAGCCCATTTTAAATCACTAATATCCTGAATCTAATTTAATTAAAATAATTTAGTTGCCCTAATCTAAATTGGTAAATCTCAATTACCAACAAACCATTTCAATTTAAATCTCAACTTGTGGGATTTAATTCTCAATTTATTACATAATTAATTCTGAAATAATTGCATGTATTGTCATAAATTTTCACTAAAAATAGTTGATCTTATATTACAAATTTTCACTGGCACTTTGTCCGACATCAACTAAACTTAATTTGAGCATACCATGCAGTTATCATTAATTTTAATAGTTGATTAATTGCATAATCATTATAATAGTCATCATCAGCCTTTAGCAACAAATTAGGTTCAATGTATGAATTGTTTTCGTCATAATTTAGCGTGCGCTACAAAATCCAAGGTTAATTCTAACACATCAAACAATTTTGTAATAACCTAACCATATTACTTTTGTGCTACCCTTTTTTCAACCTATTTTTGACAAAAAAAGTGCATTATATATAATCCAATATAGAACCCTTACCACTTAGTCTATCTTCAAGAATCTCATGTTCAAAATATTATTCCTACACTCACCTTCCTACAACTATGCTTAAGCTTATCCTTTCTAGCATTACTGCACTATCATCTCAACATTGTCAATTTTGCGATGGCACATAAAAATTTTGTTGTTAGTGTTCTTTTTAGTGCTAAAAATTTAGATCCACAAAATAAGTTTTCTTAATTATTTGTTTATAAAATGTTCCTTTTTAAGTCCTTGTAATACTCCTTTAGCTCATAACAACCTAGAAGCACTTGGAAATTTGACCAACCAAGTATCATTTATAATAATTTTTAGTATTATGATATAGCAATCCTAACATCGATAAAACATTTATTGACAGTTTAATTGCACAGAAATGCTGATAAGAGAAATAGTATACCTCTTTTACCAACAATCTTAAGACCAAGGAAAACAGACCAGTACAAATAACCAACTTGGCGAGTTAAGGTCCAACTTTGAACACTCTTGCTAAACATTACCACAAGATCATGATAAGTGTTGAGAACAACATAAGAACTGAGACCAATAATTTTCATTTGTCATATATGTACGTTCTTATGTACATATATATATAAGAATTTATATGTATAAATATACATATGTATGTAATGGGCCAATAATTTTCAGTCATATATGCATGTATTATGTACATATAACATAAATATGCATGTAAATATATATATATATATGGAGATAGAGAGAGAGAGATAAAGTGCTACTTCATAGAAACTACATACACAGCCTAAGCTCAAACTTCAGCTACACCTAAAAAGCATGCGAATTTATATTGTATCCCCACTTTCTGAGCACACTTCCAACTTATGGGTGATTAACTTAAGAGCACAGCAGAAATCCACAAAACAGGATAGTTTCATTATAATGCTATGTATCTTACTACTAAAAATATCTCAACCTAACAGCATGGGCAGAACTCATTTGCATAGAACTGAAACAATGCTAATAATAAGCAACGTATTAACAATGAAGGATACCACATAAAAGAGAGAAAGAGAGGAACCAACCAAAGCCATAGGCAATACTGGGATTATACTCGTTCCGGACGGTGTAGTCGCCGTCAGCATACCACGCAATCTCGTCTCCTTTGCTGATCTCTCGTGCACTTTCAGGACAAAATAACTATTAAATTGACAGTTCAAATAATCCACGGCAGGTACAAAGAAAATGCAGGCAAGGAATCATTCTGCAGATCTATACCTGAGGGGCCGGAAACGTACTGTGACCGTGACATTCTCCTTGGCCTTGTGAAAGTCGGTCTGTTCGGAGCTCTGATGTAATAGCGAAGAAGATGCGACAGCGACGGGCGTGATCCTCGAAGTCGTCGTTCCCCGCACCGCGGCTGACGAGGACGCTGTCGACGAGGCCGTCGTCGGTCGACCCGCAGAAGATGATGTCGTCGGTCGGCCGGCAGAAGAGGGCGTCGTTGGCCGGGCAGCTAGCGAGGAAGATGGGGCCGAAGACCTTGCGGAAGGTGTCGCCGGTAGAGCTCCTGGCTTCGTGGCCGATCCGGCGCGATTCTTTCGCAACCGGAAGGGCGAGATGCTCGATTTCTGCAGACGGGAAGACATCGAAGACAATGGTGGATTCTAGGGATTCTCGCTCACCCTCGCCTAAGGTTCTTGTTCAGAAGCCCGGGCGGAGAGATAGAGGGGAGGAAGGAATTTACAAGCGGCGCTCACAACGAGCCTGCCGCCCTCGGCTCACTTCAACTACCGCAGGACAAGGTGATCTTTACTCTAGGTGAGCTTACCACTCTGAACTCTGGCTATTTCTTTCCAGTGTATCAAGATGGGATAAATTGCAAGGAAGTATTAAAGTGTACAAACTATTTTAGGAAAGTTTTTTTGCATTCATTCCAATTAGGTACTTTGCTTCATACTAGGGTCTGTTCATTTGTAAGGTTTAAATTTAACAAAATTAAAATTAAACTTGAATAGAGATATTTTTTTATTAAAAGTTGTGAATGATGTGAAATAAAGTTAATTATTATGTTAGAATATGTAAATGATGTGATATAAAGTTAGTTATTATTTTGATAATGTATGTAAGATGTGAAATAAAATTAATTTTTAATATTAAATTGTATGTGTGATGTGATATATTTGTTTAGAATTAAATGAGGTTAACTTTAAACTTCCAAACAAATAGGGTTAAAAAAGAGAGCTTATAGCTGTCTTCCCTCGTGCTTGATTAGCAGGTGAAAAGAAGCCTTTTAAGGCGATGTTTGTCCGTCAAGATTAACTTTAACATGAGTTAAAAATATGGGCAAATATCATATACATCAGACCTCATTTTGAATTTTACTTTTGGCAGTATTCAAAATATACATAACACTAATATATATGAAATAAAAAATATAAGGATAAATTATACTCAGCATCCTGCGTTGTAATACACTCAAGTTCATATTTTAAAATTTTAAATATTTGAATCTTTGAATTTTAATAGAATCATGAGTACTTTTTATTTTATATTATTAATTTAAAAAAAATATTTATTTTGCCCTCCCTCTCTTTCATTTTGGCTCTCCCTCATCCCTTTCTCTTTACATGGCAGCCTCACCAACGACGAAGGAAAGGGGCGGGGGACGGAGGCCGGCGGAGGGGGCTACTCCCCTCCCCGATTTCTCTCTTTCTAAAGAGAGAAAGTGATAAGGACAGGAGGTCACTTGTCCGCCTCCCTCCCATGGTGGGTGGCCACTCAGCCACCCCCACTGCCAACAAGCGGGCTCTCTACCCCTTCATCGGCGGACAACCACTTCGCCGATGGGAGGGAGGAAGGGGTGAGAGAGAGAGAGAGAAATTACGGGTGGGCCGAGGAGGGCCCCCCGCCCCCCTCCATGTATCTATTTTACTTCAGATTCTTCTCCTCGATATCTAAGATCATTAAACAAAAAAATTAACTGGTACCATATAATCATTGTCTACCTCAAAGTGCACATATAAAAAATAATATGAGTTTCAAGGAATGATCTCAAGTATATCTGTTAATATAAGGTCGATTCACATAAAGTAGCTATATAATACACAAATTTAAAAATGTCAAACTCATTTATCAAATAAAATTATGACAATAATGGGGACCATTATATTAACACAAAAAAGCAATCAAATATACTGGAATAAGATCATAAAAATGGCATATAGCGAACCTTTATACGATGTCTTAGAATCCAAAGTCTTAGTTTCTAAAAGATTAAAATTCTGTTATAGAATAATATCACAAATCGCCACAACGATCAAACTGATATTTTAAATATTATTTAATTAAGTTAAAAAATACTATACAAAATATGAAAAATGAAGTATAATATGATAAGCAATGCAATAAAATATTGAAATTATAGAGTTAATTTTTTTATGCATGAATACATTTTATTAACTAATTATTTCAAAAGTAAATTCAAGTTTATTTATGAGGAAGAATGAAATGTAAGGTATATTAATTCTATATTTATAATATATTTTAATAAGTTTACACAATGTCTCAATATAAATGTTACACAGTAGGCTATCACATCAAATGTGCATTGAAATTGAAATTTTATTTTAATTAAACAATATCTTCTGTCAATACTTGTTTCTAACCATGCAAGTTTATCTGCAGCAAAGTTTTAAAATTCGGCCAAATCTTTTAGATTGCCCTCACTTAAAATCGATGCAAAAAAATTGCCAAATTTTAGTTTCGGCTAAAACTCAATAGCTTCAGTAGTTTCAGCTGAGTCTCGATCGAAACCGTCGAAATTTATTTTTCTCCAGAAAATAATATTCAATAATAATTATTAATAAATTTAAAGAATTTATAAAAAAATTAAAATTATTAATATCGGAACTGTCAAAACTGTCGAAACTGATACTTTTATTTTATGATTGAAACCAAAACCAAAAGTGAATTTTAAAACTTTGTTCTATAGTTCAAATACCTATATTCATTCAAGCATAAAAATGTTCTTTGGTTTTATTTAGAGGTTTATTTATTGTGAAACAATAAAAAATATGTAGATTTGTAAATTTATTTAATTAAATTATATAAAATTTATATTATATATTTAATTTATGCCATAAATTTGTGAAATTTATATAATAAATATTATAATTTTATACAATTTTAATAATTAATATATAAATTAAATACAGTAGGCCTCCCTTAAAAAAAAATAAGCGAAAATTGCATACTTTCATTAAGATTTATTATCTAAATTCAGAAGAAAGTGGCTCCGCTTCATAAATATTATTATATTACTATAATTAATATGAAATATTAAATATATAAAATAATTAAATTTTAGTACTATAAATATAATTGCTCCTAAATATAAATATAAATAGAGAGTTTTGAGAATTTTAAATGAAAATAAATAATTTAGATAGTTTAATAAATAATATTTATGTTATATTGAAATTTTAAATGTAAATAAAAATTTAACGAGTAGTATAAAGAGCTTGGGCTTATTTGTGGAAGTATGTTGCGTAGGATTAGTATGATTTATAAGGTGCTGAATAAACTTTAATTAAAATTTATTTTTTAAATTTACTTAATTATATAAGATTAGTGTAACATAAAAAACAAAACAAAAAAATTAGTGAAAATAATAAATTATAACAACGAAATAAGATTAGTAAAAGAAAAATTATATGATATAACACGATTTAGCTCAACCTTGAGTTTATTCTACTACAATCGAAGCTATCTATCAGTATAAGTAAATATTCATTTGGTCTAAGGCAGAGAAGCCTATATACCTCCTTAGCATTTAGCTAAAATCTTTCGTCACAAGATAGTAAAGGCAAACATTAATCGCTCAATGCCTAGCTTGAAAACTCTCCCTTCTTTACAAAAATAATAAATGAAAAATTAGGAGAAGAAAAGAAAAGCACTTGAGTGCTTAAAGCTTTAATCATTTGCTTGATCTCCGCTAAATTGCTTTTTTATTACTTGGGAGCTCAGTCAAAGTAGCTACGGGCAATTAAGAATCTAAAAAATCTAGAAGAAATTCCCGCAACTAGCCAAAATTTTGAAAAAGGGATGGCTACAATAATTAGTTAAGCTTCTGAAACGCAGCCTTTGATTAATCAAGAGATCGATCAATCAAAGAGACAGTCGCTATAATCCAACGACCATAAATTAAAGCAGTTTGATCGATCATATAATCAGAGCAATTTGATCAATCAAAACTATTTAATTGATCAAGACTTGCAAAGTGTCAAATAACACCAGCTTTAGATCGATTAAATTAAAACCTCTATTGTCATCGATCAATCAACCAAGCATAGATCGATTAAACCTCCTCATTGATCAATTAAGAAATCATATCCACTATCTTTGATCAATCTATGATCAATCAAAGACAATTAGGCCAAAAACATTTTTTTTGAAACGTCCTCATAAAATTCATCCACCTTACTTTAACGCAACAAAACTTAATCTTCGAGGGGATAAAAAATTAATACATTGAAGCAAAAAAAATAAAAGGAGTCTACGAGCTTCAAATCTTGATTATGTCGAATTGTAATTCCAAATCAAATCAATAAAGTGTTCTATTTCGTTCACAAATAATGATAGTTAAAGATCCCAGTGATTAACATATTGAAACAACTTGTTAAAGAGTAATTAGTTTAAATTAGTTACTAAAAATATTAAAATACCACAATAAAAGAGAAACCAACATGTTTTTGAGATGATTGAAGCATTTTAAAAAAGAGAAAGAAAATTTTATTTTAATATTATGATATAAAATAAAGTGATTTTATTATTGAAGATTGTATTAGAAGTGAAATGAAATATATTTTTTATTAAAATATGTATAAAATATAAAATAAATTTAATTTTTAAAATTAATATTTAAATTTATATATAATATGAAATAAATATAAAATATCAAAAGACAATTTTAAAGAAATTTCAAGAATTTTCTGGCTCAAGCAAGTAGGTTTTTGTAAGTAAATCCTCTTTAAAGACTTATTTGGTTGAAGGCAATAAAAAAACTCTAAGGTCCTGTTTGGCGTGAGGACTAAATCAGGATCAAATCAGGACCAAAATGATACTAATTTAAAAAATAACAATAATAATAAATAAACTTTTTTAATCATTCTACACAAATACTAATATAAAAAATATTATTTTACTTCACATACTCAATAATTTTCAATAAAAAAAATTAATTTTATTTTATATCCTAAATCAAAATACTCGATTCGAATATTTTGGTCTAGGATGTGAAATAAAATATATATTTTTATTAAATAACGAATGTAAGTTTTGTAACTATGAGAAATTGGTTGAAATGCCTTTACGTTAAGTAGAACAGTATATACATGTTAATATTCTATTAAAATACAATAAAAATTAATTGAATTATCGTGTTATTGCAAAAATTTTGTTTAAATGACTTGATATGCCATGAAACCATCTCTCAATACGTGTATTCACCTTGAATTTGTAGATATAACATTAAGTAATTGTATAATTTTTACTTATTAATTTAAAAATATTGATCTGAAACAAAATAATCTCTATAGGCATCTATTAAGTTGAAATACAATGATACACAATTAACGAGTTGTACAATTCCTCGTATTTTATTAAAATATCTTGACATGCATCGAACAAGTCAGAAAACATGTGTATTCAGTTTTAATAATTCAATATAACAGATGAACTATTTTACATATTTGAGTACTAACTTATAATACCATAATATGTAATACATCGATGCTTTAATGCAACGATTATATTTAAATACATTAGTAAGTTATCGAGTAACTAAATAATTAACAAAATTCAGTTAAAATCACTTGATATGCACTGAATCAGCTCCAAATGCGTGTCTTCAACCTAAATTCATTGATACACTAATGAATAGTTGTATTATAGTAATTGCTCAGTTTAAATGCATTAATATGTAACAAATTAGTCTCTAAAAGTATATACAAATAAAAATACATTGATATACTTTCAAATAATTGCATAAAACCTTGTATTAAGACAAAATTACTTGACATAAATAGAATCAATCTCTATACATGTCTACTCAGATTAAATACAACTATTTGACTAATATAAGTTGTACAATACCATTATATGTAGTGAATCGATGACTGTAGCTTGTATCTTGTTCAAATGCATTGAAAAAACATCGAATATAATTGCTAATATTCTCTTAAAATACTATGATATGCAGCAGGCAAGACTTTACAAATATATATTCAGATTAAATTCATTGGTAGAGCAGCGAATATTGGTATGGATACCATTATTAAATTCAAATCAATTGATATAAAATACATTAGTCTCAAAAAATATCTATTAAGTTGAAATAGATTGATATACCATCATGTAGTGGTATAATTGCTGGGAATTAGTCAAAAAAATGATACATCAAATAGAATATCTATATTTTCGGATAAAATACATCGATATAACAACTATAAGTGATGAATTTATGAGCATTAAGCTAAAATACCCTGAATTGTAATAAATCGATAGTAAATGCTGGAGTTCTATTCAAATATATTAATCAATTATCAAAAATTCGTTTAACTGCCAGAAGTTGGATAACACAACTTAATTTGCAATAAATCAATCACTAAATGCTTGCATTCTACTTAAAATCTTCAATATAGTAATATATAGTTGTATAATTATTATTTTTCAATTTAAATGCAATGATATCTAGTAAATTAGTCACTAAAATCTTCTATTTAGTCCAAATACACATATATACTATCAACTATAGGTGTAAATGCTGTTATTAAGTTAAAATATCTCAATATGCATCAAATCAATCGCTAAATTAGATTATTCCATAAAATTGAGGTGCTATAACAAATATAAGCTGTGTAACTGCGAGAAGTTCAACGCCCTTAAATGCAGCAGAACAGTGTCTAAATGTTAATACTCTATTGAAATACAATGAAAACTAAACGCATTATTATGTAATTTGGAGAATTTAGTTTAAATAACTTAATATGCAATGAAACGGCCTCTAAATACATGTGTTCAGCTTAAATTTGCTAATACAACATTGAATAATTATATAGTTTTTACTTTTCAGTTTAAAAATGTTGACATAAAATAAACAAATCTTTATAGGCATCTATTAAGTTGAAATGCATTAATATACTACTAAAGAGTAGTATAATTGCTGAGGTTAAGCCAAAATATTTTGATATGCATTAAATAAATCTAGAATCATATGTTTCAGTTTTAATAACACAATATAAAAGATATACTTCGTGAAATTCTTAATATCATAATATGTAATGCATCGATGCCTTAATGCAACTATTTTTTTCAAATATTCTGTTAAAATAACTTATTATGCAATGAATCGTACTCTAAATGCTTGTACTCCACTTGAATTCAACGTAATGCAATGAATAGCTGCAAAAAT
>KZ451982.1:5521217-5549939 GCA_002786265.1 Apostasia shenzhenica
TATTATGCATAATATAAAAATTAATATATATATATATATATATATATAAATAATATTATAATATATGTTTTACGTCAATAGCAACATTTTTTTGTCACTATAAATAATATACGAGATTATAAAAGTAGTTATATTTAAATTTTGGTTTTTCTTTTTTTAATAATTCTTGCAGCTCTTTCCGCTGATTTCTGTGTTTGTCACTTTTAGTAAAATTACAAATTCACCATTGAATTATTAGCCAATTGTGCATAAGCACTCAACTCTTTTAAACACAACAATGCATCCCATGTTGATTTGTTGTGTTTAAGTGAATTGATGGACTTGTAGTTATTGTTGAAGAATTGAAGACTGGATCCGTATGTCTCTATGGTTTCAATAGTGTGTCATATTCCCTTAAACGATTGATCACTGTTTTTTTTTTTTTTGCAATTCTGAGCTTACAATCTGCAATTGTACGGCTGGCTTAAGTTGAATGAATCTACAATTGTTGGCATATTGAGATGAGTGTTGAGTGCTTCCAACATGCCACCAAGCTAGCTAACAAAAGGAGGATGGTGGGGACACGAGATCGGACCGTCGATTTATTCCAGGCAGGGTCTACACTCGACGTCCGAGATCTCACCACGTGGCGTCGATCTGGATGGAGGATTGATATCTGCAGATTTGACAACAGGCACGATTGGTGGCTGATCAGTGGATTGGAAATTCCCATTTAAATAAATTTATTGATTTGAATGAGAATATTCCAAATTTTGGGCTGATTTCGTTTATTTATTTCTTTTATTAGACATTCGTATTTGGCATGATTGTAATCCTTTTTATTCCCGCATTTATTTCAACATTTATTTTCGCATTTTGAATTTCAAATGTAATAGCCTATATAAAGGCATGGACTAGTGTTATTTGTTCTTAATTCTGGAATGAAATTATTTTGTGTTGAAATACTGTGTTAAATCCCGGTGAAGGAAAGGGTTGAGACCTTGGGTGAAAATTTCTAAATACCTTAAAGAAATTTGAGGTATTTCCCAACTCTCTCTCTCAGTTCTCAGTTTCAACTCAATTAAAGTCCAGGCCCCACTTTGCAATTTTCCAGCCCTAAAATTTATTTCCCTGTTTTTCCATTGTCGAGCTCGGCACAAATAGCAGCGCCAGCCCGCCATCAGCGCAACTCCCTTCGGTATTGTCGCCTCCACGCGGCCTGCCGGGCAGCGGCAAGCACCCGCAACCTCGCCGCCGCCGCTCCGACTGCACGACTCTGCCGCTTCCGCTCCGTCACTCGACAGCTCGCGTGCTTCGCTCGGCTCCGCCTCGCCGACGCTGTGCCTGCTTCGCTCACCTGCCATCAGCGCCGACCTCTGTGCGCGACGCCTGCGCAAGGCGCCACTTGCCCGGTCCCGTTTTCACCGCCAGCCAGCGAGCTCATCAGCCCCTCCACAAATGACTTTCGCCTCACTGCTTCCCCGTGCGAAGGCCGACGACCCCACCCGCGTCCATCATCCGCACAGTCCCACGTGCATCCTGACGACTCCCGTCGCCATCGTCCGCTGTAACCTCGCCCTCTGCTTTGGGGCGCATAGTTCAGCTGACCCATTGGTTTTGCCTCGCCGTCACTGCCCTCGCCCCTGCCACCGCCTTGCGTGCTTTCAGCTTCAGCCCTCTGCTGAACCCGACAGCACAACACAGACGACCCGCGGGTTGCTGCAATTTTGCTTTGAAATCTAGAATCTCCTCTCGAGGTAAACCCGAATATCAACTGAATATTTTGAAAATCCTGCGAGATTTTGTTGTGGTATTTGTTATTGGGACTGTTTGATTTGCTCTCTTTGGTGTTCTCCGAATATAAATGAAGTTCTCCAAATTATTTTTAGTAATGCTACGTTCATCCCTCTCTTTGGTGTTCCAGGACTTTATAGTTATCACTTGTATAAAAATATTCTTCTATTCCATTGAGGCTAGCAGTCAAAGTCAACTATTTACCTCTCCACACACAATGGGAAGCTATAACATTCGTCCACTAGGGAATTGAAGGAACATTATACTGATCGAAAACTAAAAACCAAGTTGCTTTTCATTTTGCAGCTTTCACTTGCATGCATGATCATGCAATCACACATGTTGTTGGCATAGGATAGACTTGTTTGGTTGAAGGTTTTTTTTTTGGGCAAGAGGGAGAAATTATATTAGTTTATAAGTTTGATGGGAAATAAATTTATAATATTGGGAGGTGTGTAAGATGTAAAATAATATTGATTTTAATGTTCGAATTTGGGTTGAATGAGAAATAAATTTGATTTTTAATGTTATAATTTGTGTTAGATGTGAAGTTAAGTTATTAAAAATTATAATGAATTTGAAATATTAATAATTTAAGGGATAATTATATCCAGGTCTTTGAGTTTAACGCTTAATAATGCGCAGGTCCACGTTTTTAAAATTAAATATCGGGGTTTCTGAGTTTTAATAAATTATCAAATGGGTCATTCTTTTAATTTTTTATTATTAATTTTTTTTTAAATTACCATAATACTCCTCAACCTCTTTCTCCTCCCCGCCCCTATCTCTCTCTCCTCCCGATCGCCGCACGGCGTGTGTGACCAGCAAGCGGCCGTCGCCCTCGCGCGGCGATCGGGAGGAGAGAGATGTGCCGCCTCTCTCTCCTCCCGATCCCTTCGCACGGGCGACGGTCGTGCGGCCGCCGGTGGGTCGCACTAGTCTGGCAGCCGCGGCGTCGCCTGCACGCAGCGTTCGGGAGGAGAGAGTGAGGCTGTGGGGTATTTGGGTAATTTTAAAAAAAAATTAATAATAAAAAATGAAAAGAATGACTCATTTGATAATTTATTAAAACTCAAGGACCCTGATGTTAAATTTGAAAAACGTGAACCGATTATTAAGCGTTAAACTCAGGGACCTGGGTGTCATTATCCCATAAATGAATGATTGAACAGTTTTTGGTCTTGAACGAAACGAGCTTGGATTAGATTTATTGGTTACCAATCAAGTCTTTCTAGAAAATAGTTGGCTGGCCATATTAATATATGTGATGATCTGAGGACGATGCTTAATTTTTCTATGTCTATGATTATGATGCTTCCATTCCTGATAGATCATGCAATTATTTTTTTTTATTGTTATTTCTATTATCTGTGTAAAAGTACATATTGTGTTCACATTCTTAAAAGGTTTCTTACTCGGGCAGTTTGTTAACTTCACTAAGATCATGTCATCAAACAAAGATATGTCAAAAAAGGAGGCAGCATTTGGACTTGCTGCATTGATGGAAATTCCTTTACAATATAGAGCAACCCAAGGACTGAGACCTATTGAGTAAGAATGTTGGTCATACCTTCCTCTTGCTGCTATGTGAATTGTTTTGTTTTTGTTGCTAGCTGTTTTGAACCTTAAAAACTTCCAGAAAGAGAGGTGAAAAATCAGGAGAGCTGCCAGTTCTTCCTCCTCCCCCTCAAGTACTTGAAACAGATAATGCAGCAAACTCTCAAACAACTAGCAGTACTCCAAGAGATTCTGTATGCTCTTTCCTCATACTAAATAATTTTCCTTTTCTTTTATTCATAAAGTATTTTATAATATCAAGTGGGTGCTTTTCTAGCTCTGCCCTGTTTGCTTGACGAATTCAAAGGACATGACCTTTGGCTGCGGTCATTTGGTAAGTTTCTTAAGCACTTTATGCCCTTTTTTTTGTATGTCATCCCTCTTTAAAGCAAAATTTGAATTTTTAACATAGCATGCTTTGGTTTCCTTCGTAGCTGTCACCATTCAAATAAAGAACAGACACATGGTTTCATTCCATCACAACTAATCAGGCAACATAATTTTTGTATACACACCAAATTTATCTTTAGAACGGTAATTCTTGGGAATAAACATCAGATTTTTATATTTTTAACTTTTCATATTGGATGTTGACGGCAACAAATTGTGTGTAGATAAACTTGATTCTTTAAGTTTAAGGGAAAATTAACTGTCCGTAACTTCCTGGCTACTTATGGGGTCTAAAGTTGTATGATTGTTTTATTCAAAAAGATATTGTTTGGCGGTCACATGATGCACATGGCAACATTCACAAATTTTTGTGCATTATTCCTAAATTTCTAGCTGGAGAGTGACAAAGAATAACAAGAAAAAATCACACGATAGTGAATGGAATCTTTTGGGCAAATAAACAATGATCCTAAGGGCAAAAAAGAAGATGAAGATGAGACAGAACAGGAGAAACAGTTAGGAATGAGCAGAAGAATAAGTAAAAGAATAGAGTGATCTCTTAGGCCATGAGCAAACAAGAGGAGAAATATTCTTCAGACTTAACAAAGGTCGAAACTTTAATTTTACAATCATTAAATGGTGCCATTATTTGATAGACCTATGTCGATGAACTTCGCAATATGATGTCCCAAAGCAGAAGGAATTCACAGTTTGGAATGAAAATGAAAGAAACTTTTCAATAACAGTCCTGCTTTTATGCCGGAGCCTACAATCCAAGTTCATCTGCTCTTTGTTCATTCTGACAGCTAGTCACGTGAAATTCAGCATTTAGAAAAATATCATGTAATATCATTCATATCATAAGGTCATTTAATTCAATGTTAATGTTATCTGGAGAATGTTTGATCTTATGACATGTTTGGATGATGAAAAGAGGCTAGATTTGCAGTAGTTAATGATGCTTAGGATAACAAAACAAAAATAAGTCAGTAGTATTATCATTCTATACTATAATGACATTAAACTAAGTAAATAATAATTTATATATTACATAAACATCTAGATAAACACTAATATCCTTAAATGTCAAATTTTTTTTTGTTGATATATTCTATTACTTTTGCCATGCTGAAGACCTGCAAGAGCTGTGGAGCAACGTTAGCTACCTGCCCCATATGTAGGGCACCAATAACCATGCGCGTGAGACTCTATTCTTGATGTTTATCCTGCAGAATCGGTAAGCAGCTCTCTAATTTCTTTTATGCAATCTTTTTTTTTTGCACAATTTGAGTAAATTTGTGTGTTTTTCTTTTTATTCTCAATGTTATTCAGATTGCAGTAAAAGAACTTAAATTTTCTTTTTGAATGAATTACATTCGGTCCCTAACGTAAAGGGACTATTTTTTGCTTTGATCTTTATTTTTTTAAAAAATACTTGCATAGATACTGCTCTGTAAAATTATATTTACATATTTTCACCCTTTAAAATATATTTACATTGGTGCCACTTTATGATCTTAAATATTATATGTACACCATTTAGATTAATCTCCGTTAAGAATAAATTAAATTTGTATGAAATATTTTATTTGTAGGTTGTTTCGGTCTAACGCCATTTCACAGACACCTGTCGGTTATCCCATTGCTATAATCCAGCTACGGTTGGCAACCATATATCAATTATCACTAATGATAGGCCATGACTTGTAATCTCATTAGTGGTCATCACCGTCATGTCGTGTATTGCTAGCCACCGAGCACTGCTAGTTACCACTTGCTACCGCCAACCACCATCATGCGTGTTTGAATTAGGTTAATTATGATTTTAAGAGAGTGATGTGTGCATAAATTAATCTTGAAGAGGAGTCATATGTAAATATAATTTTTCAAACTAACATATATGTAATTGCGCCCTTTTTTTTTTTGGAATTTCTTCGCTTATTCCCTGAGTTTGTTCTTTATTTTGTACGTTCTACTATAACTTTTTTTTTAATAAATTTTAATGAATTATCATAATGGCATTTCATATTTCTCATTCTCTTTCTGCATTTACTCAGGATTTTGTCATTCAGGTTGCAGAGGACAATAATAAGGGTGAGGCATCCCATGTATCACATTATCATTAAAAATAAAAAGATGTGCTTAAACTGCATGCTATACGGCCTAAGATATATGTTGATTTTATTAAAAAGCTAATTTATTTGTTGTATAACTTATATACTGGTTTGTTTGTAAGGTTAAATTTAACAAAATTAAAATTAAATTTAAATAAAAATATTTTTTTATTGAAAGTTGTGAATGATGTGAAATAAAATTAGTTATTATGTTGAGATATGTGAGGAATGTGATATAAGTTAATTATTATTTTAGTAATGTGTGTAGGATGTGAAATAAAGTTAATTTTTAATATTAAATTTTATGTGTGATGTGATATGTCGGTTAAATTTAAATTAAATTAATTTTTAATTTGAAAATAAACAGGGCCATTTACCTGAATCAGATTTATCTATGTTTGGGTCAACCGAAACTCAAATTAATGTAAAATTTAATAGCCGTATACGTTCCATTTTTGGTCTACTGTTTCAACAAAAAATATATTATTTCTGTAAATTACACTACTCGTTCAATAAAAATATTTAAAAAGTTTTTTTAGAAGGTTAAAACATTTAAATTTTAGTTGTTAGTACTAACATAAGAAAAATCCTTTTCATAAAAAAAAAGAAAAAATTCTATTCATTTTCAATAATTTTTTAATAAATTGATAAATTATGTTTAGTATTTTAATTTATTAAATTATTTAGTTAATTAGAATTTAATTTACTTTAAATTAAAATTTTAAATTCTGATTAGTAATTTTAACACTAATATTTAAGTGTGTTTAAGTTCCCGCTTCCCAATTATGTTTAATGCAACTATCTGTTTTAGTGCTAGTTATTAAAATTGAGAAATGTCATATAAGTAGTTTTTATTTTGTAGTATTACTTATAAGTATTGCTCGTTACTATAACTTATATTAAAAAGAGTGAGATATATACATTTCAAAAAAAAAAAAAATTGGGGGAGAGAAGAGAGAGAAACGTAAGGCGGGTAAGGGAAGAATTCTGTCAAAGTAGAGGGTTGTTTTTATAAGTTTAAGGTATAATGGATCTAAATAAACTATCCTCATAATAGAGGCCTTTTTTTGTATTTTTTCCTACTTTTGAATTCAAAATATGAAGCACGTGGACGAGAACTGTATAATCAATATTTATGTGCAATTCTTGCATTTTAGAACCTAGATGAAAGCTTAGGACCTAAATGAGATATTTAAAAAATATTAGTATTTGATTATGAATATATCATCAATTGACCTGAATATTATAAATTTGAATTTGGAGCATTATATAAATAGATGGTTTCTATGTGCAACATTAAACTCCAAAAGTTAGAAATCAAATGAAATATTCATTGATTTGGGGTACCACTATCATCCTTGACTATTGATTAACTTGTTCAAAAATTTATGTTTAAGTTTTATTTGGTACTTAAACAAAGTACTATAGAATTTGGAGATTTTTTATGTAATAATATAATGCTCACCCATAATTTTAGCTTCAAAGAAGATTTATTCTTATAGATAGTTGACATTTTTCCTATTGTGTTTCAAGTTATGTTCAAATTTTTTTTTATATGTGGACTTGAATGAAATAATCATTCTCCCAATGTCCTTGATTGCAATTCCAGCTAATTTCTTACTGATTATAGCCCAGCTCTTGTCACTCTGCTGTCCAAAGTTGGATAAAGTTCTTTATGTTTATTAAGTCCTAAGTTTATGAATTAAGAACTTAAATAAAATATCTAAAAAATTAAAAAAAATTTTATGTAAAAATACATAATATTCATTCATAATTCCCTCCGGTTCAGTCTGAGAGAAATATCTCTTTAAAGATAAAATTTTTCAATTTAGATTTTATGTTAAAGTTTTCTTATATTCAGATCTAAATAAAATATCTCATATTTATAGATTCTTATTTGTAATTATTCAAAAAAAATCTATTTTTTATCTTGAAATAATTCTTTATTTAAAATATTAATTATATGAATTTATTTTATTTTCTCATTTAAAATTTAGATGAAATATTTATAATTAGAAGATTTTTTTGTAATTTTATAGTGTTTAATTTTAATTCATATATCCGTATATTTTTTTGTGATTTGTTGTAACGACAATTCTTTATAGAAGAAATTTTTGGCTAAGAAGATTTTTATTTAATATTTTGATATTTGATTTTTGAGAAGGTCTATCGGCGCGACAGTGTCAAAGGAACCAACGGCCATGATTTAGAGAGAACTATGGCGCCATTTATTTAACCATTAAAAATTAGTCTGCTTAAATTTTAAATAGGTATATCATATTATATATAAAATTTAATATTAAAAATTAACTTTATTTCACATTGTACGCACATTATCAAAATAATAACCAACTTACATCACATCTCTCACGTATCCCAAAATAATAACTAACTTTATATTATATCCTTATAATAACTAATTTTATTTCACATTATTTATAATTTTTAATAATAAAATAATTATGCAAATTTAATTTTAATCTTGTTAAATTTAACTTTACAAATAAATAGACCTTAATTGATTATCTTTTAAGTTAATTATTTCATAATTTGAAAGTTAATCTTGATAAAAAAATATATTAGTGAGGTCCATATAATTGGAGAATCGCATTAGTAGTCAATCAATTATAGAAATCTCCGTAAAATTTGTTTAGAGAGGGAAAAATAAAATTATTTTATTTCAGTGACGATCGCTCGTCAATTTGTAAAATTGATATGTCAATTAGTTTTGTCTCGATCTAAGGGTCACGTAGGTAGTCTCGATTTATCAAAATGATCTCTGCATTAATCTAGATCTTTATTTTTAATTATTTTAATACATTTTTCAGGCTGATTTTTGAACTTAATTTTCAAACTTAATTTGCGAGCTTCTGATTTTAGAGAGAGAATCGATTAAGTACTTCTAACTTCACTAATTTATTATTAAAAATCAAGGAATTTATTGACTTCACAAGATATAAGTAGATTTTTTATAAAGAATTTAATTTGAGTATTATCAAATATGTCATATAAATATAATTATATAATTTTTTAAAAAATTTATTTAAAAATATAATTAAATTAAATTAAATTAAATAGTTATTTTAAGTAAATAATATTATATAATAAGACAACTCTTTCTCATTATAAGTTTAATGGCCTCATCCCAAAATTTAGCTGGCCCGGGTCAAAAAAAAACCACAGGGCCCTGTTGACCCAGCTACCCTGGCTCAACCTTAACCCCGTCGCTCCCTAGGGTTAGGCTTCTCTCGCGAATCTTCCGCTCTGCTTCGCGGTTCCGCCTCCTCTCTCGCGACAGGAAGTTGGCGGCTCCTCTCTCTGCGCGCTGCGCCTCCTCTCTACCCGCATCTTTGCGGTTTTTCGTCTTCTGCTTCGTCGTTCTGCCGTCAGGCGCAGTTGGTGGCTTTGATCGCCGATCTCCTATTGCTGGTAACATCCTTTCATATGCTTTTTTTTATCTTCACTGCGCTGTGGCTGCTGTGTATGCAGATGTGGTTTACTGGTGATTTTACCATCACTGCACTACCAAAGAACTCTATTCTATTCATCAAAAAAAAAAAGAACTCTATCCTAAAATTTTTCTCTTTTGCTATTTTTCTGCAACAAATTGCAACCCTTATTTTGCCCTCTTTTCATCAAAGATGTTAAAATATAATTGGACGGTGTTACTGGTTTCTTCTTTATTTATTGATTGGATGACATTGTTTGCTGGATGATTTGCTAGATAGTTTTATGTAACATGATACCAGGTTTAGTTTTTTTCCGCTCACCCTTTCAGGTCTTCATTATTAGCTGGTTATCTTTTTATAATATCGGCTTAATGATTTATTTCTTGTTGATGTTGAGAATGATGAAGTCATATTTTCGTGCACTTGCAAATTATTTTTTCTGATAAATATGTGGGCAAAGATGATCTATCTCATTCATTTGGTATCATAAATTGTGAAGAGGCAATAATCACTTCAAACCCACGTTTAAAGAAAAAAAATCATCAAGATAGTGTTATAGAAAAAACATTATAATGAAATACCTAATTTGTGCTGGATGATAATCATTCTATAATAACCATATACTTCACTGAGACCACAATGACCCATAATTGCGAAGAGACAATGATGAGTTAAGCTCCTGTTGCTGATTTCTTTCTTTGATACTGTATACATATAAAAAAAGAATTATTCATAGCTTGATGTCTTATTTATAACATCAATTTGACAATTTATTTCTTTTATTCTATATGTCATCATTGACTTTCTTTGCGCATTTTCACTCCAAATTTTGTTGTTATCCAACTTCATTATTTATTGGTTTGGTTTTTAAAAAAATAAATACTAGTTGGATGTTTGTTTATTAGTTACACACAATTAATTTTTCTTTGGACCTTTCACTATTGACCTTGGTATGCAATGAAGGATAATATTTTATTTTACAATGCCATATTTTCCTTGATATCATGGCTGACAATTAAACATGCAATTATAATGTATTGTGTTGATCCAAGGGGAGTTGGTTTATACGGCAATAAGGTTGTCTAAAATATTTCATGAATCCATATTGAATGAAACCGAAACATATATATATACTCTGTAAACACAACAAAAGCAGTAAGTTCCAAGTATTTACAAGAAGCAATTTTCCTAAGTGTAGCAAATTACCTCATGAATATCTTCCAGAGATTTTAATGGAGTAGCCCATTCTTCTTGAAGTTTCTTACCACGAGAGCGTGGTCGCATAAACTGACAATGATGATCATGTTAAACGCATAAGTGATCAAAAGTTAACAGTAGGAAATAAACTATTAAGAAGATAACTTCAGTTACTATTTGCAGGGCAAGAGGCCAACCCTAAATTAATATGCTGGCCTTGTTTGTATAAAAAACAAATAAAATGAGATTAAACATGGGGAATGATAAGTAAAAGTATTGTTTAACATAGTCATTTGGATATTCCAGACTATGAGGCCTCCATTGAACAACATTTGAGAGGAGGTAGTGATGATTTTAGCCCTCATTTCTAATTACTTTCCATGGTACTGTATACATATAAAAGATGCATGATTAATAGAAAACTTTAATTCTGAGCCTCATTATTAGTTGGTTTATTTTTTTTTTTTCAGTAGGTAACACTAGCTAGATTTCTGTTCATAGTTGCGTGCACTTATTTTAAAGGAAAAGATCATCAAGCTAATGCTGTAAATATGATATCTAGTTAATAGTGGAGACCTGATAGGATGGTGGATAAAAAATAAATGTGCGATAAGAATAGATATGTTCTATCGAGCTAATGATGCTAGATAACATTATCCAGCAAATCATCCAGCACATAATGCTTTCCAACTAATAAATAAGGTATGATAATAACAAAATCTGCAGTAAAATTTGGTCATACCACATATTGTGGCACAATTTCAATATCTGCTTGGCATCATGGCAGACAATCAAATATACGAGTTGAATTTACTGTGTTGATCTAATTCGGACTTGTTTTATTTTTGCATGAAGTATTATTTAAATTATATGTTAGATTTATTTGTATGTTATGTATTTTTTATTTTTGTGAAATATATCTATAGATGAAAATGAATTAAGAATATTAAAAAATACATGTACCAATTGAGAAATAAATGAAATATGTAAATATGTGATTGGGATAATATAATTTATGGATGTAATAAATTTTTGATTAAAGGTAAGATTAAAAAACAGAAGTTTTTTTAAATCTTACAAAATAAGCAGAAGGTTAGAGTTTTTAGTATTTTTTAATAGATTCGAGTGCACATTCTGTTTGGACTTGGTGCAAAAGATTTGCAATTCCCAAATGAAAACTATTGGGTGAGTACGTAAACTTTTCATTATTAATGATTAGTAGATTTTTTAGGGGAAAAAATCTGTTGAATTTGTTCTTACATTTAACAACATTTGCCACTTAATAGCAGCTACAGGCCCACATGAATCCATCGGATTGGCATACACTAACTCATTTGATTCAAGATTTTTTTTATATAACACAAATTTCAACTATAAAAATTAAATTTATTTTATATTCAACACAAATATGTTAACTTTATTTGACATCTTACACTCTTCCTAATATTAAAATAATTTTTTCCTATTAAATTTATAAAATAAATATTTTTTCTCTTCTGTTCAAAAATCAATCCTTTGATCAAATTGGGCAAATTGTAAATATTGGCAGAATATCTATAAAAATAAATAAATAAATATTTGTATTGATTTTTTTCATTATATTGATTCCTTTTTGCTAGAAACATAGGATTCATGTAGTCGACCTCACCTAGTGGGATTAAGGCTCGGTTGTTGTTGTTGTTATATATTGATTCCTTTTTGTTACATTACTTAAAAAAATAATATTTAAATATAATACTTAAATATTACTTATTTATATCATTTTTTACATTTTGTATTTATTTATATATCAATTGTTCCGATATTTTTATACACATTTATTATTTACATTTATGCATGGGAAACGTATTTATATACACACACATATATGTACATATACTTATATATATTTTATATTTATGTATATATACGATTTTTTATTTATATATAGGGCATGTGCATGTTTATATATGTACATTTATTTGTATTCGTATTTATGTAAAGATATATTTACCACAAAGATCGACATAATTTTAAATTTGAGATGTGTGATATGTAAATTATTTTTTAGGATAAATTGTACCCGCATTATTGAGGTTAGGGGAGCATTATAAATAGATGTAAATTTTTGAAAATTTTGATTTTAGTCTTGAGGTTGTAAAAGTGCTACAGTTTTGTTGTTTTTGTTTTTAGATTTTTTCTTTTCGCTAGCCTTTTGTGATAGAAATTTTGAATTTTTTAATTCTCAGAAAACTTCAAATTTGATTGTTTTTGACTTGTTTGAATAATTTCAATATTTTAAAAGACTATAATACACTTTTATCTTCCCTATTTTTTAAAAATTTAACTACAATTCAAAATTTAAGTTCTTTTATATTTTGAGCTCTTTGCTTTAAAAATTTAGAATTAAAAATTATAAATATTAATATTTCAAAATTAGATTCTAAAAACCTAAAAAGATAATGATTGAGAATAATCTTAAAGTGTAATGGAAAAAAAAGTAATAATATTGATTGCATTTTTACAATTTGAGGGATCCAAATCAAAACTTTTAAAAATTTTGACTATTTTACAATGGCCTTTTGACTGCAAGGGCCTAGATGCAATTTACTACTTTTTTTAAGTTAACAAGTAAAACGCTCTTATTACTTTCACATTTTATTTTTCAGCTATTGCCTTGGTTTCTATTGTTCTGAAAGAACTTAGCCGTTGGGGCGGGGTAGCGACAATTGTTGGAGATGTCGTACGATGACGTGGAGATTGAAGACATGGAGTGGAACGAAGAGCTTCAGGCGTTTACGTATCCCTGCCCATGCGGCGATCTCTTCCAGATCACAAAGGAAGAGCTCTGCGCCGGTGAGGAGATCGCGCGCTGCCCTAGTTGTTCTCTCTACATCACTGTCATTTACAACCCAGGGGATTTCGCAGATTCCAAAGGCCGTGAACCTTCCACCTGGCAGCGACAACCTATTACCGTGGCCTGAGTATCTTTTCGCCATCTGAGTAGTGTTCCTCCTTGATCTCGTTCTTTCATAAGTTTCTCTTTTTTTTTTAGTTTTGTAACTTGTTTTTTGGTAACTTTGTTTGTTATGTGCTTTTTGTTGTTCTCTCCACCTTTAGTTTGTTACTTTGTTATGTGGTGTTAAGTTTAGGGTCACCATGCAAAATATTGTATGTGCACAACTATTGAAATCAAGGTTTTAAAACCTAGTTTCAGTTTTCTTCGCAAATTGGAAATATCAGTTTGGGTAGTTTCAACAATTTTGATTGTTTAAGTTTTGATAATTTCGGCATAATGAATTTTTGAATCAAAAATTCATGTTTTAAGAATTTTTGTAGTAAAAATGTGAATTTTAATAAAAAAAAATGGCGAGTTTTGGATTGGTCTTGATCATAATTGAAACGGAACTGCCGAAATTGAAACTTAAAACCATGATTGAAATTTGTAACAAGATTTGTTTCTTATGTGACAAATTTTGTAGTAAAAACGAGAAAGTTTTAATAAAAAGTTGGCAAGTTTTGGATTGGTCTGGATCGAAATTGAAACGGAGCTGACGAAATTGAAATTTATAACCATGATTGAAATTTGTTACAAGATTTGTTTATTATGTGACATGTATTCCACATTTAATTGATTTATTTTTTATTGACATGTATTTCATAGAAGTCAAAAATATATGTGACTTAAAAACAAATCTTGCATACTATTTTAATGGTATGCTATAAGTAATCAATAATACTTTTGTTTATTTATAAGGATTAGTATCATGAAATCAACGCAGTAAATATCACTGGTTTTATGCCTGAAATTTAGATATTATATATCATGACAAATTTCAAAATGTAAACCTACGTTTGCTTCTGTCAGGAATGCTTTAACCATGGTTTGAATAGTTGAAGCCCCATTCTTTACTTTATGTTTATGAACTTCGAACCATTCGTGAAAGATGGCAGAGTTGCTCTCGTCGGATCGCCGTCATCGGATGCTTGCTCCAGTAGGATTGTTATCCTCTCTGGATTGCCACTCTTGTGTTGTTCTTTCCAGAATAGGATGTGTTGCCCTCATTAGATCATCGTTGAGTTTGAGAAGGATAAGAGGTAAAGACATTTAAATTCGAGAGGAAACAATTAAATTTGATGTATGTTATAAATGGAAATTCCAATAAAAAGAAGGTGCTCACATGTGCAAATAATGGTGTGCGTTTTGTAGTCTTTACTAGTTTACATGTGTATGATTTGTAATATTTACATTTACTATGTGAATTTAGTATGATTTATTGATTCTGTGTGTTATTTGTGATTGCCCTTGTTTTTATATCTTGAATAAACATTGATGCTATTTTGTTCTAGCTTGTTTAAGATATCTCATGAATTCATACGAGATTTTATTTATTGATTTATATTGTTTAGAGAATGAATTAGGGTGCATTGCTTCTCTTAACTGAAAAGGAACAAATCCCTTGAGTACAAACATGAAAAGAAGAGAAAACATTGTCTTGAATTAATGAAAGATCTTCTGTTATGAGCTTCCTTTTTCTCTTACCTTCTGGTATTTTTAGCTTTCAAGTTTCTATTGTGCTATAAAATGGTATTTCAATCATATGAACTGTCAGTTTATAGATCTTATTTATTGCATATTCATTCCTTGAACATGCTTTTAGTAATATGTTTTATGAAACCCCCATGTAAGTTTTGTATTTTGCAATCTTTTCTTTATTTGATCTAATTCTCTTATATTTTTTGGAGTTTGTAATATAATAGAGAGACTTGCTAGAATTGTTTACTGAGATAGAACGATAAATAATTTCGTTGTCTATCTCATTCTTGAAAATGAATTTTTTTTCATGATTTGTTTTTCGTCTTAAGGCGTTGAGTACGTGTGGATGATGCGAAGCATTACCCGTACCGACTTTGCCATTGACATCGACTTTAGCCTTAGTATGATATCACATTGTCACCATCGCATCACATTTTAGTTTACTTTTTTTCTTATTTATTTTATGTTGCATTTAGTAAAGAGTATATTTATTTTATGAGTGAGGTGTGTTTTCTTTGTTTTTGGAAGTCTTATGTATGCCAAGTTCATGCAATCACGTCCAGAGCTTCACTCAGTAGTGTCGAGTTCTTCACCGTCTAGGAGAGTTGATGCGGAGCATCTCCCATACCAACTTCGGCGTTGACGTCAACTTTAGTTCGGGGACGATTTCACATTATCGTCTTCGTATCACAACTTTTTTGCTTTTTTTTTTTCATGTATTTGATGTTGCGTTTAGCATGGACTATATTTATTTTATAAGTGAAGAGTGTTCTTTTTTGTTTTTGGAGAGGGAAACATATTTTATAATTCATATGGATTGGGTGAGGGGATTCATGTATTTGGGCTCATATGGCGAGTGAGATGTATCAAATTTTGGGCTTTGGGCTTTTATGTGAATATTTAATTAGTGAGTCAATTTTTAAGCCCACTCTCCACCCTTTTCAAAACTAGCCCAAAAAAACTAGGACTTTGTTTCCTTATATTAAGTAGATTTTAGTCTCATGGTCTTTCTTAATATTTACTTTTCAAAATATTTTTTTATTTTTTGTGATTTTTTCATTGACTAAGAGTAATTGTTGGGTTCGGCCAGCTAATAGGGAACATTAGCACTGGTTGGGGCCCACTGCTGATGTGGCACCGCACCATTTGCTGGCGGAAGTGTATGCAATCTGTAATAGACTAATTTTATTTTTTCTAATGACTAGTTGCATTATTATAATTTTGCAATTACCACTAAATATTAGCCTTCTCCTGAAATTTTGCAGATTATATTTTGCTGCTATGATCTAGTGATGCATGAGATTTAGCGGAGGAGCAAAGTTATGCATTTTTATTCGACTTTATCTACAACTTTCTGATTCTATAGATTATAAATTTTAGTGGTTTTTGTATTTGAGAGATTGTTTTCTTATCTCATTTTGCAGCTTTAGATTTTAAAATTTATAGATACTTCTATACGTCTCAGACTTTTGTGTTGTGTTCGTGTATTTCTGTATCCTGCTCATGTTTTTTCGATATTTCTATAATATTAACCAAAATTTATATTATCACACGTAAAATAAATGTTGCAGAAATGAGAATGTTAAGGTGAATATGTGGATATACACGAAAGGATAGAATGAGAAATGAGTATATTCGAAAGAAAGTTGGTGTTGCATCAATTGAGGATAAACTTAGAGAAAGTCGGCTTCGATGGTTTGGACATCTAAATCGTAGGCCAATTGAAGCTCCAGTTAGAAAAATTGAGTTATTGAATTTTGCCCATGTACAAAGAGGAAGAGGGAGACCAAAGAAGACATGACAAGAAATTATAAGGAGTGATCTTAGTTACTTAAATTTAGATAAGAATTTGGTAACTGATAAAGCGCAATGGAAACAAAGGATTCATGTAGCCGACCCCACCTAGTGGGATTAAGGATTGGTTATTGTTGTTGTTATAATATCACACGGGTATTTATTATCTAAAATATCATATTATTCGGCATTTCTTGTTTTGTATGTGTCTTGTATTTGTGTATGTTGTATCCTCATATTGTGTTGCATAGATTGAGGGCTTGGTGCACACTTTCGATCTTCTTCTTGTTTCTTATTAAGTATTGATTTTTTTTCTTTATTCTTTGCTCTAAATATTACGGTTTTTTTTTTACTTCAATTAGAAATTGTATTGGTGTGGATTTTAATTTGGGAATCTTTAGTTTCAAGTAAATTAATATTATTTTATATTAGAATTTGTGTAGAATGATTAAAAAAATTTATTTATTATTATTATTATTATTTTTAAATTAGTATTATTTTGGTCTTGATTTAGTCCTGTTTGGCGGTCCTGATTTAGTCCTCATGCCAAACAGGGCCTTAGAGTGTGTTTAGTTTTATGTAATATTATTTAAAAATAATAATTATTTAGTTTGATAATGCATGTATAATTTTGTAAAAATATTATAAAATTATTATTAAAAAATGATATATAATTGTTAGAATATTTAGAAAATATTGCATAGTATTAGAATAACATTGAATTAGATATTCTTTTTAATAAGATCACTTGTACAAATAAAAAAAAAATTATCAAATGTAATGTGTTTTAGATTTTGTGTTCTCATTTGTTTAATTAGAAACTTCATTAGAAATGTTTTTTTAATGTTTTTAGGCTTTATTTGATAACCATTCAAAAAAATTAATATTTTAATTTTATTATTAATTTTAATAATTTTACTCTACATTCAACATAAATTTTAATTTTAAACATCAAATTTGTTTTAATATTAAAATAAATTTTATTTTATATTTTATATAGCCCTTAAAATTTTTTTAAAAAATTTTCTTTATCACTAATTCTATAAAATGAAAAAAAAAAATAATCTAAAATTAAATCTTAATCAAACGAGGCTTAAGAGTTGAAAAACTAATATGCATTCATTTGTGTCAAGTGGACCTACTTAAAGGCAAAGTTGGTACCCTTTTTTATTTGCATTAGTTTGAAATAAAAAAATGGCCAGCAAAACAAACCAGGTAGAATGTAAAATGGAACTGTTTAAGATCTAATTAATTTTTTATATTTGTTTTATATTTTATAAAAAAATTTAAAAGTTTTATTTTATTTAATGTTTTTTTTTTAAATTAATATTAAAAATTAATTTTATTTTATATCTTATATATATTAAGAAATAATTTATATTTTATTTTAAATATTAATATTAAAATAATTTTATTTCAAAATATTATGTTAAATTAATTTTCTTTCTTAGTCTATCTAAAAATATCAGCAAGACTTCAAAATATAAAACTACTAATTTAAATTTAAATGTGTCGTCAAACCATCTAAACAAAAATATATCAACACAAATAGTAGAGATTCTTTCCTGTTAGATTCATGATTCAAAAGTGTTTAAATATATTATAAATTTTAATAATCTTATTTACATTTAATTAGTTTGTGATGGTGCTTTTTTGAGAAATAAAAAAGATTTATGTATTTAAATTATTTTATATATATATATAATAAGATTAATATTAAAAATATTAAGCCAATTTTACTTCACACAAAATTTTTTTATTTACATCAAATTTATAATCTAATTTACTTTTTATCTGAGGAGAGATCTTGAAATCATTCATCATCCAGCTGGAGCTCGTCAGAGCTCCTCCCTATTGGTCATCGTATGTTCAAGGAACTCCTATCTTCCATATATTCCTTTTCATTTGTTTTAACCTCATTTTGCATT
This sequence comes from Apostasia shenzhenica, assembly GCA_002786265.1. Taxonomy (NCBI): domain Eukaryota; kingdom Viridiplantae; phylum Streptophyta; class Magnoliopsida; order Asparagales; family Orchidaceae; genus Apostasia; species Apostasia shenzhenica. Next base: position 5,539,936 of record KZ451982.1, read on the forward strand.
GATAAAAGGAACTTTTATGAGAGCTCGTTTGGAATGACTGAGTTAAGTGAGTTAAAAACTTTAACTCACTTAACACATTCGGATCAATAAATCCACCGAGCCCTGTTAACCCAGCTACCCTCGTTCATTCAGCCCTAACGCCATCACTCCCTAGGGTTAGGCTTCTCTTACCATTCTTCCTCTCTCGCGCCAGAAAGTTGCTGGCTTCACCCTTCGCACTGCGCCTCCTCTCTACAAGCATCCGTTAGGTTTTCCATCCTCTATGCTTTGTTATTCTGCCGTCAGGTTTTCTATCCGTTGGTGGCTTTGATCACCGATCTCCTATTACTGGTAACACCCTTTCATATACTTTTGTTTGATCTTCACTATGCTATGATTTCTGTGAACGGAGATGTGATTTACTAGTGATTATATCATGACTGTACTATCAAAAAACTTTATCCTATCCATTAAAAAAAAGAACTCTATCCTAAAAGTTTTCTCTTTTCCTATTTTTCTACAACAAATTGTAACCTTATTTTCTTATATTTTCATTAAAGAGGTAAAATATAATTGGACGATTTTCTTATTTTCTTGTAACCTTATTATTGATTTCTTCTTTATTTATTAACCGGATGACATTGTGTAATATTCAGGTTTCATATGAGAAAAATTGGATTTAAAAATAATAATTTTGGACTTATTTATGAGGAGGTGAAATTATGGGCACCAGAATGAAATTATCCAAATACTTGGATAAGAACAGAGCTTCTTCTCCAAGCTTCTACCATTTTCTTTGTTCCTTGCCGTGCCTTTGCCGTGGCCTGTGAGGAGGAAGAGGAAGAAAGGGAAGGAGGAGGAGAAGAGGAAGAAAGAGAAGGAGGAGGAGGAGAAGAAGATTAAAAAGGTAAGAAAGTATGTTATAAATTTGATTTGTGTATAATACTAGTTAATTCATCAATTTTGATAAATAGTTATAAATTTATTTTTATCAAAACTCATAAATATGAGTTGAAGTTAACTAAAAGAAATAAATTTCAATTTATTTGTATCATTGTTTTTCAAGTCATACACGTGAGATAGATTATCATTCAGTTTATGAGGTAGGTGGATCTACTCTAATGTGTTTATAAATTAATTTAACAAAAATAAAATACTATATTTTGAGTAAATATTGTGTGCTCTGTGATTATCATATGTTCTTCATGATTGGATGATTTATTTACTGATTGACTCTATTTTTAAATATGGTGATTGATTAATTAAAATGCTTTAAGTTCGATTGAGCTATATGATAAATGTAACCAATTGATGTTGAATTTTGTAATATATATGATGCTGATATAATGAGATTGATATATAATGTGTGAAGGAAAAATTAATTTGTTTCTCTTAGCAATCGTGCCCACTACGGTTCGAGCTCGATGATGATGATATTGATGTGACGACATCCAGTGGTAGTTTCCGACTATCCGGGGTGATGAAGATCACCAAAGGTGACCATGTGTGGGTCACTTGTTGTGATGAGGTACCTATGGATTTGAGTGCGACGGCATCCGAGATAACCTACGGAGGGTTATCTGGTTGAGGTGACGACCTCGTGATGAGCATGGATGGGTCACCGTGGATGTGGTAGTGTGGCTATGATTAACTGAGAAACAGGGCCCTGGAACGTCATAAAGATTTAAATAAAGTTTTGACATGTTTTTACTAAAACTATGATGTGTGATCATTATATTAAGCATGTTGAATCTGATTCACCTACTGAGTCAACTAATGACTCTAAGTTATTGTTTTTCAGGTGCAAATTAAACACAGGGACAGGGTTGAGACGGTTTAGCAGAGCTATTTGTTCAAATTAAGTGATGTTTATTGAGTACAATATGTTTTATGGTGTGATACTGTATACATTTTGAATACTGGTTATTGTGTGTATATTTTTCGTAGTTGTTAATGATATATATAAATGTATAAGGGATAGATACTTTCAGTGTGTTTTAGTGATGTTATATTTGTGCAAATTATATAACTGTGTGATTTGCTTATTTATTTATTTATAAGATATTTTATTCCGTCGCGACCTAATCAGTTGTAATCCGAGTATAGATGGTTTATTAGCTAAAGGATTACGGTGGTTGGGTCGTGACACATTGTGTGCTGGATGATTTGTTGGATAGTGTTATGTAACATTATATCAAGTATAGCTTTTGTCTGCACACCTTCTCAGGTCTTCACTTTTAGCTGGATATCTTTTTATAGTATGAGCTTAATGATTTATTCCTTGTCGATTAGGGCTATTACCGACCCGATTTTGAGCCGAGCCAATACCGGCTTGAAATCGGATTGATCACATTTCGATCGACTCGAAATCAACTCAAGTTCGATTGGGTTTGACTTCGAGCCAGCTCAAGTCGATTCCAATCGACTTCAAGCCGATTTCGATTCATTCTCGAGCCGGCTCAAAAATGAATCAAATCTTAATTTTTTTTTAGCCGATCTCGAGCCAGGTAAGCTCAACTCAATCCGGCTCGAGATCGGCTCAGTTTATAATATATATATATATATATATATGTATGTATTAATTATAATATAAAATGTATTTTAATTCGAGCAGATTTCGAGCTGGATCGAGTCGAGCCTACCCGGCTCAAAATCGGCTCGAAATTATTACCGAGCCAAACTTTTGGCTTGTTAGTCGGCTCATTTAGATCGACTCGATTTCGATTCGATCGAAAATCGATTCAATTTTTGATCGATTTTCGATCTTTGATCCATATTAATACCCTTATTGTTGATGTTGAGAAAGATGAAGTTATATTTTCGTGCACTTGCAAATGAAAATCTAATATTTAATTTGATATTATCCTAATATTATATCATGTAAATATAATTATATAATTTTTTTTTAAATATTACAAATATTTTTAAATTAAATAATAATTTTATCTAAATAATATGATGTAATATTAAGATAATATCGAACCAAACGAATCATAAAGATTAATAGTATTATCCCATTTTTTAGGGTTTTTTTGGTTGGAGGAAAAAAAAATAGAAATTTTTTGTGAAAAGGTTTAGAAAAATATGTATAGTATGAAATAAAGTGTATTAATAATATTTAAAATTATATTAGATATGAAATAAAATAATTATTTAATATTAGAATTTGAATTAGATATAAAATAATTTTAATTTTTTTTTAAAAATAAATTTAATATTTTAGGTATAATTAAAATAAATTATTTTTTAATTGATTGTCAAATAGGGCCTTCGTTATAAATTTTTTTAATTTTTATTTTTTTGCTCATTTTTTAGTTCATGCCAGACATGCCCCTTGAGTTAAAATACTTAACCCACTTTGCACGGTTTAAACTCTGCGATTTAGCTGGCCCGGGTCAAAAAAAAACCACCGAGCCCTGTTGACCCAGCGACCCTGGCTCAACCTTAACCCCGTCGCTCCCTAGGGTTAGGCTTCTCTCGCGAATCTTCCGCTCTGCTTCGCGGTTCCGCCTCCTCTCTCGCGACAGGAAGTTGGTGGCTCCTCTCTCTGCGCGCTGCGCCTCCTCTCTACCCGCATCTTTGCGGTTTTCCGTCTTCTGCTTCGTCGTTCTGCCGTCAGGCGCAGTTGGTGGCTTTGATCGCCGATCTCCTATTGCTGGTAACATCCTTTCATATGCTTTTTTTGATCTTCACTGCGCTGTGGTTGCTGTGTATGCAGATGTGGTTTACTGGTGATTCTACCATCACTGCACTACCAAAGAACTCTATTCTATTCATCAAAAAAAAAAAAAGAACTCTATCCTAAAATTTTTCTCTTTTGCTATTTTTTTGCAACAAATTGCAACCCTTATTTTGCCCTCTTTTCATCAAAGATGTTAAAATATAATTGGATGGTGTTATTGATTTCTTCTTTATTTATTAACTGGATGACATTGTGTGCTGAATGATTTGCTGGATAGTGTTATGTAACATTATATCAGGTTTTGTTTTTGTCCGCGCACCCTTTCAAGTCTTCATTATTAGCTGGATGTCTTTTTATAATACCGGCCTAATGATTTATTTCTTGTTGATGTTGAGAATGATGAAGTCATATTTTCGTGCACTTGCAAATTATTTTTTCTGATAAATATGTCGGCAAAGATGATCTATCTCATTCATTTGGTATCCATAGGCAACTTCTTAACCACATTCTATATTACAATGTCAACTTCTCCTTGGTATCATGGCATACAATTACACTTACAAATGCAATGTATTGTGTTGATCCAAGGCGGAGTTGTTTTATACGGTAAAAAGGATAAAAAATTGTTGGAGATCTTTGATGTGCCCAATGAAAATGAGACCCTTGGCACTTTACATGAATTTAAATGTGTATGCTTCACTGAGCTCACCTTAAACATAAATTGTGAAGAGGCAATAATCACTTCAAACCCACATAGTTTAAAGAAAAAAATCATCAAGATAGTGTTATAGAAAAAACATTATAATGAAATACCTGATTTGTGCTGGATGATAATTCCTTATTCTATAATAAGCATATACTTCACTGAGACCACAATGACCGATAATTGCGAAGAGACAATGATGAGTTAAGCTCCTATTGCTGATTTCTTTCTTTGATACTGTATACATATAAAAAAAGAATTATTCATAGCTTGTTGTCTTATTTATAACATCAATTTGACAATTTATTTCTTTTATTCTATATGTCAACATTGACTTTCTTTGCGCATTTTCACTCCAAATTTTGTTTTTATCCAGCTTCATTATTTACTGGTTTGGTTTTTAAAAAAATAAATATCAATTGGATGTTTGGTTATTAGTTGCATGCAATTAATTTTTCTATGGACCTTTCACTATTTATATCATGGTCTGTGGTTCATCTTCTTTCATCTCTCCAAATCCATTTTCTTACTTCTAAACCTCTACCTTTGTAAAGATATGGGCAATGATAATCTATCTCATTTATTTCACCCTGTTATGCAATAGAAGGATGACATTTTATATTACAATGCCAAATTCTCCTTGGTATTATGGCAGACAATTAAACATGCAAATATGATTTATTGTGCTGATCCAAGGGGAGTTGTTTTATACGGTAATTTGGTCGTCAAAGATATAGCATGAATTCATATTGAATGAAACTAAACATATATGTATATATATATATATTATATATATACTTCAATGAGCTTGCATTAGACAACATTTGAGAAGAGACAATGATGATTTTATCCCTCATTTCTAATTTCTTTCCATGTTACTGCATACATATAAAAGATGCATGATTGATTGAAAAATTTAATTCTGAGCCTTCTTATTAGTTGGTTTATTTTTTTTAGTAGGTAACACTATCTAGATGTCTTGTTCTTAGTTGCATGTAACTATTTTAAAAGAAAAAATCATCAAGCTGATGCTATAAATAAGATATCTGGTTAATAATGAAGACCTGATAGGATGGTGGATAAAAAATAAACGTGCAATAAGAATTGATATGTTCCATCGAGCTAATAGTGCTAGATGGCATTATCCAGCAAATTATCAAGCACATAATGTTATCCAATTAATAAATAAGGTATGATAATAACTAATCTGCAATAAAATTTGATCATACAAAATTGTACATGCAATATGAAGACAATTCCTTATCATTTATTATGGCACAGTTTCAATATCTACTTGGCATCATGGCAGACAATCAAATATGCCAATTAAATTTACTGTGTTGTTCCAATTCAGAGTTGTTTTATGCGGGATTAAAAGAAATTGCTGCCAAGAGGCAAAGATGAGTTAAGTTCCTTGCTTAGATGTATTTCTTGATATGGTCATGTATTCTCATAAAACAATACGCTTGCTGAGGCATGCTTTAATTTTGAGCTTCTGAAATTAATGAGTGACCTGTTTTGGTCAGATATAACGTGGTCTTCGTTGTGACTTTATTGTAAAATGTTAAACTAAATATTTTGTAGATATTCATTTCTTTAATTCAATAACAATTAGCAGTATGAATGTTTTCTCTGATTTTAATTTTTATGTTATTCTGGAGTTTGTTATTTGCTATTGTAAAATAATATTGTGATTTTCATTGATTTTTTTCTCAATAACCCTTCTAATTTATTAAACAGTCAAACATAACATTTGCTTAACCTGAGTTTGCAGCCAAACACAATTCAGGTTAAATTACTTATTGGGGTAATATACCCCAGGTTTATGTCGCCCTACTCCTATCCAAATTGGCCCTTAGTGTTTTGATGTTCTTTTGTTTTCTTGCTTGCGTTTGATCCTTAGATCATGGTTGATTCCTTGAGAATTTTGTCGATGTTGACGAGTTTGTGTAGCCTCAACTGGCAAAACCTATTGCAAGGATGCTCTGAGCTTGGATTTGGCTAGGGCTTTTGAGGTAGTCCAATCTGTCATCGCTGGAGATCTAGGCCGAACTTAGTTCTGGGGTAAAAGTTATGGGAAGACGCAGCCCAGCGTACCGAGCATCGCCCACCGGGAATGGATTACTTCCAATTTATCCATGTTTGGTCTTCGGCCTTCACACTCTAAATTTTTTTGATGTTTGATTTTTTTCTATAACACTGAGTTTAGACATTTAGGGCTTGTTTGGTGCCCACACTATTTTGATTATACAAAAAATGAAATAGTCCTTTCATTATTAAAAATAAAAATAATACTAAATTAATTTTTATCACATTTTACACAACTTTTAATATTAATAAATTTATTTTATTTTACTTTTTACATTATTTTCAATGCATCAATTAGTTCTATTTCACATTCTACATAATTTTTAGCATAATTAACTAATTTTATTTCTTATCATACACATTTCTCAAGGAAAGCTTACAAATTCATGGTAAGACTAAATTGGCCTCTTTTCCAAACATGGTCTTATGTTCCAGTTGTAAAGTAGACGCTGTGGTGCTTTTTCTAGTAGATTAGAGGACTAAATTGATGAAACATTAATGTATGAAGTTACCTCTTTTGTGCAATTTTCAAAGCAGTTAATACTTTGAGCTTGAGTTCATAGTTGATAAATATCCCTGTAGTCTAGAATGATTATGTTATTCTTCTGGGTTTTGGTCCTGTTATTTGGAGGTTCGAATTCTTTCATCCCAAAATTTTTTCATCAGAAACTAAAGACTCGTCTTTATTTCAGTTTATATCTCTGGGGGATATGTCCCCTAGTTCCTTATTTTTGAAGAATTCCCACTTTGCTCAATTCTAGGATTTTTTTTTTCCAAAATCTCATCTTTTCGATTTTTTTTATTATAACAAGGTGGCCTAGTTTGGCAGAAAACATTATTTGTTCACCTTACTACATGAGTGCTGGTGGGAATCTCTCATTTTCATCAATCATTACAATTAACTCTCAAATATATAACAAATATAGAAAGAAGGGGGGGGGGGGATACAATTACAGATAAGACTCTAAATATAAATTGATTTCTAACATTTTTAGTGCCTACGATGTTTAGAAAAGGGAGATTTTCTGACACACCTCCTGAATCTATGTGACTATTGATCCCCAAATTCTTTAATATTGCTTCTATTCAAATCTTCAAAACACTGCTAGAGAAACTCCATTTCCAAATTAATTAAAAAGTAAATGGCTTTTGGCATGAAGGGGGTGATTCCTGATGTGGCACAATTGTTTTAAATTTTGGTGGAGTGGTTTTTGACATGATGAGGCAGTTTTTGACTCCAACGACCATGAATTGGAGACTCTGCATGTCATGTCAAAAATTTTCTTGACGTGTTGGAAAAAACCACTCATGCCATAAACTGCTTGTTCATGCTGGAATCTGTCCTGACCATCTCAGAGTTAATGGAAAAAGGTTTGTTTGTCTGTGTTTTGAAGATTTGACGGTCTAGGAGTAACATCAAAGAATCAGGTGGATTCTATAATTCACACAGATTATGCGGTGTGTTGGAAACTCCCTTTTAGAAAATAGAAAGGCGAGATCCCTCATCTCTTTTTTTTTACACTTAAGTGTGATGCAGCACAAGAGCATTCAAGGCGATCATAATGCTACCAATTTTACATTAGTGTCCAAATTTTAAAATGCAGAAAATAAATAAATAAAATATAAAGTTTTGTATTATAATTTCAAAACTAGATGCAATTTAAGAGGAGATTAATCAAGTTAAATTTTACTACGTGCATAGGCAAATTAACATATGACTTCATGAAAATTTTATGATAAAATTTGCTAAGTCTAAATGATTTTGATCAATGTCATTGCAAAACAAATTTACCAAGTCACTATGAAGATTAACTAATATGCACCAACTTAAAATACATAAAATTATGAGCAAATTCTATTGTTGCGAATGCAATATCATAAGACCAGGAAACTATCTTCCACAAAAAAAATTCAGGCTCAGAGTATGACCATGAAATCAGCAAGGAAGTTAATATTAGATTCGGAAACATTCCAGCAATAAGCAAAATAGAGATCAATTCCAGCCCTAAGAACTCAAGTAGCATAACAGAATTACTTCAAATTAAGTTCAGCATATTTAGGAAGATGAAATAAGAGAAGAAAAACTTTAACAAGGTGATGGATTTTAGAATGCAATAACATTCAGAATTAACAGAATAACACCTGAAGCACCATTGATTCCATCATAATGGGAAAACTAAAACATAGCTCAAGTAATCAAAGAGAACACAGAAATCATGGAAGTAAAATGGCTAGCAAGGAAGACAAACAATCTTAAATCTAGATAAACCTCAAGCACCAATGGGAAACCATCATCCCGTCTGCACTCTCCATATCGAATCGCAGCCACCTGCTCAGATTTGGTCCAAATTGAAGCTCTCTTCTCCTCCAAATTCAAACAATGAGAAAAATGCAATCATCAACTCCTGCTCAGAAACTCTCTTGAAGCATTTGTAGTAAAAGAGAAATGAAGATGATGATCTTTTGGCTTGCGAATTGACAAAGAACGTGTGTTCACGCGCACTGGAGGGGCTAACAATGGCTAATGATGCGCGTTCTGCCAGTGTCATGAGCGATTGTGACCAAATTCATCGCAAACTTGGTTGTAATCAGCGATGAACAGCGCAAGCAAAATCAGATCCCAATGAATTTTTAGGGATTTAGATTGAATTTATTGGATAAATTGCAATCTAGTCCCTTTTTGTTCTTTCACAAATAAATCCCAATTTAACACACCTTGCTTCATTTGATGCCCTATGAAGCATGGACACTTCAAGAATCACGTCGTGTCCGTATCGGACACAAGGACACACGGACAGTCGGGGACACGCGAGGACACGCGGGGACACCGTGTCGGACACGCTATGTGGTGTGTCCTAATAAAATAATATTAAAAAAAACTAAAGGACACTTCTTGGACACGCGAGGACACTTTGGGACACCTTAGGACACTTTTAAGACACTTCTAGGATACTTTTGAGACACTTCTAGGATACTTTTGAGACACTTCTAGGATACTTTAGAGATGCAGGACACTTCTAGCATACATAAGATGGAGTTGGATATATTTAATATTAATGTTAAATTTATTTATTAATATTATATATTTTTAATAAAATTTATGGATATATCTCTCATTTTTTTATTATCGTTAAAATTTTATTTAATGAAATTGAAAATATATCTCTTATTATTATTAAAATTTTACCTAATATAAGTTAAAATTCTAAATTAACTAAATTAAATCAAATTTCTTCCTTCTTTGTTGCCCTAAGCCTTACAAAAATGAACCAATCGTAAAAAATTTAGAACTCTAGCTTCACCTTTATCCTTTTTTCATCTTCAATACCGAGAACTCTTACTTTCTCTTATTGTCGTGCTCACTGTGATTGTCCTAATAAGCAAAATTGTATTTTCTATTATTCAAAGTGAACCATAAATTTATATCTCAAATCTTTTTAATGTCGACCACGTTTGTTCTCAAATTCTCATCTTGATTTTATGAGACTTCAGTGCTACTTACAAGTTGTTTATACTTAAAAATTTAAAATTGTATTATATTATATATATATA
>KZ451982.1:5549964-5559964 GCA_002786265.1 Apostasia shenzhenica
TTATATATATATATATATATATTTTAAGTATAAATTGTTAACTTTATTATTGTATTTGGCGTGTCATGCCATGTCCGTGTCCTATATTTTGGAAAATCGCCGTATCGTCGTGTTGTGTCGTGTCCTGTGTCCCCGTGTCGTGTCCGTGCTTTATAGTTGATGCCTAACTCAACCCAAATTAAACCCAAACAAAACCTAAACAATTCAAAATGCTTACAAGATATCAAAGTGGGTATTCCTATCAATATAACTAGTCCAATTGACTCAAATAAATAACATACATATGGTTGACTTAAAAAGGTAAAATAAATTACAGAATAAGTCGATCTTCGCTCGGACTTGAAGACCGTGTCAACACGCTTATCAATGACTGAGATGCCTCTGCATCAAAGTGTTGTTATTGGAGAGATCCAAGTGGATTTATAAGCTCAACCTCATGGTAGTCACAGTACTTTAATGTGTTGTTATCAGGAGGACACTGGTGGATCAAAATTGAGATCAAAATTGACTTGATCTTAATGTTTCTGTAATCTGAGGACCTAAGTGATTTTTAAATTTCAACTGCATCAACCTAATTCCTGATATCTTGGTTGATATTCTCATTATTGCTAATGGAATGAACTAATTGAAACAAAATTTTAATCACATAAATTTAACCTTTGAATGCTTTCCTGATACTGTGTTGTTATTGGAATGATCTGAGTCAAAATTTCTGCTCATGGTATTCATTTTGGTGTTTTTGGAGGACCTCTATGTAGAGAGAAAATTTTGGCCAGGTTTATTAAGCAAAACAATTTCATTTTTTATACCAGGATTTCAGTGATATGTCAGTTTTGCTACCGAAATGACATGAGTGAATTAAAGTTTTAACCATAATAGCCTAAGTGAAGTGAATGTAAGATGATATGACCCCAAGGACAATAATTAAAATTATATTTAACCGTGCCAATTTGGATTGGGGGTTTGGTTTTGCAAGGACCTATTGCTACCTGGTTTTCGTTATTTGTTATCTACATGTTTCTATTGTGCTTATTGAGCTTCTTCTTATACCTCTTAGCTTGTGTGCCATGTACTTTTAGTTCTTTCTAAACTTATATTGCCTAATCAAAAAAAGAAAAAAAACCTTATGCATATTACACCAATGTTAAGGTTTTGTTTCCATTTGGTTATTCAGAAGTTAATATTTTGGTGCAGTGATATCTCTGCGGGGACGGACTCTTAGTAGCGTTCCAATCGATGATTCATGGGACCTTCTGTGATAACACCTGAAGATGTGCTTGAATCATTAATGAATGATGGCACGATAGATGCCATCAGACTGAAGATTATTAATCAACTAAAGGGTAATGTAAGTAATTTACTATTTAATGTGGTTGTCGTCTATATTTATTCGATATATGTTAATCTTCTTGTTTTATTGCTTGGAATCAATTAATCCTGTAGTATCAGCAACTTATTTTAGGCAACATAACATTCATTGCAACTTCATCATCATCAGCACCACCACCACCACCACCACAATTAGTGACCTTATGGAGCAAATTTAGGTCCAGCTTTATTTAGTATTTGGTATATTATGTAATACAAGCTACTTAGCTTCCGGCAAAAATTCTTTTTGTTCTTGGAGCTGCCATCACTTTAGTGAGCGTAGTTTTTTATTGCACTTTTGCAAGATGGCGCTACAAACTGTACATGTAGCTATGCTTCATTTGAGCTTTATTTTTCTACACTAGAATGATACTAGAAAGTTCAGAGACTTCCGTCATCATTTTAGTATGCCTATTTGAATTGCCCCTATCATTCATTTATCGTAGTGTGTCAGAATTGTAAAGATCAGAGAAGGTTGCTGGCTCTAATTTATCGGTCTCCATCTGTTTCAAGTGATATGTCTCGGTCTAAACTTTTTCAACTCCAAATCTTGCTTCAGGTAATCATTTAGTGTTTCTTTAGTTGACCTCTTACACTTCACTACATCAAAGGTTTATGAGGTTGAAAACCTGTGGAATACACATGCCACCATAAGTTATAACCATAAACTATTAGGACTATATACTTTGTCTTGTGTAAATAGTAAATACTTTCTGCTGAATTACTTAAGTGGAGAATAGAAATCTATTCATAGTGGATTGCTTCAGTGTATTTGATTCATGCCTAATGGATGATGACATAGAAGGGCAGAGATTAAATGGTTGATGATTGATCCGCAAGGCTTGGTGGTATATTACCTATTGATGGAGTGAACCACCATGGATCACAGCTCCGGCATTATTGGGGGGTTCTCCCTACGGTCTATGAAGTTGGCAATGGAGATTACCTTACTCGCATTAGATTCACTGAAAAGAATGAAGAGACAAGGAGAAAGGGGAAAGGAACTGAGGCTTTACGAGTTTTTTTTGTACTTCTTCAACTTTGGTTTTTCAATATTATTCTCTCCTATTTATAGGATTATTTTTGGGTTGGATCAGTTTTTGTTTGACCAATTTAACTATTTTCTCGTTTCCTTATTAAACTCATTCCCTGGCATAAACATTTCTGCTTTTCTTTTGCTTTCTGACAGTCATGCTTGTGATGCTCGGGAAATGGCAATCTGTTCTCTTTCCTAGGGATGAGAGTTTGGCACGGAGACCGATAATCATTGATATTTTAATCTATATTTAGCTTGAATTAAGCTCGAGTTAAGTTTGATGAGTCAATCCTTGAACCATTTTTATAGGTCAAAATTTTATCAAGCTAAGTTTGAGCCATGATTGGACCAGATCGATTCATGTCAAACATTACTTGAATTTCTTTTTTCAAAATTAAAATACTTTCTTTTTTATGTAATATATTTATTTGATGCCTCGTTGACGTGTCCCAAGTTCTAGATGATTATATAAAAAAAAGTGAAGGATTGATTATGTTAGGTAGTTGACAGCCAACGTAAAATTTGTCGAACAAATTATGCTAAAGTTATGACAAGCCCTATGAGCGATGTGTTGTATTATTTGAATATAGTGAAAAGTGTGTTAGGGCTGTTACATCAATGCCCGGGCATAGTCATAAGTGAGCAAGTATCCTCATATCATAGATAGATGCAGATAAAGAAATTAGTCCTAAATACTAAGATAAGATTAGAAACCTGGAATATAAATACTTTAATGAGCAAGTTAGTAAAGTTGGTGGATAATATGATTCATAGGAGGATTGATATTTTGTGTCTTCATAGAACGAAATGGGTAAGGGGATAAAGCTAAAACAATTTCTAACTTAGACTTCAACTTTGATGCTTGGGTAAGAATAAGACTAGAAATTAGGTGAATATAATTCTAGATAAGAGTTTAAAGAATGATATAGTAGATGGTTCAAAGGCAGGCGCTGGATTATGCTTGCACATGGTAAGTTACAGCGCTAAAGTTACATTCTCGAATTCTTCACAGCCATAGAGTCTAAAGTAAGTTTATGATTGGTTAAATCATACATCCAATTTGTCGGTTTTGATAATACAATCATTGGTTGGACTTAGATCTTTAGCCCCCACCTTGGTCTTGGCTTATTTTCGTTGAGGCAAGCCAATCACGTCTTCCTCCCTTCTTTTAGAGGTTTTTTTGTTTTCCTAGTTGATGTGGCTATTTAGCTCTCAGATGGTCATTTATGCTAGGATAGCTTTGGTGATTAGTGGTGAAGTGGTTGAAAAGCAACATCATCCTAGTTATTTGTTGTTGTGAGAGGTGAATTTGGGTGGCTAAGTCAGATTTGGTTCCCTTTTTGTTGATTCTTTTATCCCTCGAGTGGATTCATCTAAGCAGATAAGTTGGTGGTTTTGTTGGCTTTTTTAAAAACTATTTTGTATGCGCTTTTCATATGCACCATAGGCTTGGGAGCTCTAATGCCAATTCGATCAGCAAGATGCAGCTATTATAATCGTTGATGGGTTTTGCTATGCTAGATCATGGATGCGAGGTTTTGGGGTGTTCTCCCTTCCGAAGGTTCGGTGGCTGGGAAGAATTTCTCAACATCTGTCTTTGTGGTTGGTCATGAGGATTACTCTCTCTCTCTGTCTCTGATGTAGGATTAGTTGAGGATGTGTTTTCTAAAACTTAATTAATGCAAATTAATATGTTTGGTGTAAGTTTGAAACCACATAATACAAAAGATTACTAACACATTTTATCAAACACCCAGTATGCATGATGTAGAGAACTTATCTAAAAAAAGTCTTATTGAATGTAGGACAATTTATCAAACACATGGTATGCAACAAATGTAAAATTAATGCAAACTAAAACAAGAAGATAAAATTAGGAATCAAACTCTAAATTAGCGAGCTCTCTACCTCAATATTAGTATAGAATTCCATTCGCATTTTGGCCCCAATCAAATGACAATTTAAAATACAATCACGAGAAAAAGCTCTAAAACATGAGAAGCCCTAAAACATTTGCATAAATTAGTGAAAAATTGCATGTAAAAAGACTCATATGGCAATGAATAATTCGCCCATGAAATCACACTCCAATAACCATTCAAAATTAAGAAATACAAGGGTGAACTAGAACTAACACGGGGATGGAACGAAGCATAAGCATCTCATATGAAAATGAAGGAATTATAATTTCTAGCGGCAGCGCACCCGAGCCCTTCTCAGGCTTCTCAAAGGCAATGAAGGCGGCGCGCCCAAGCCCTTCTCGAGCTTCTTCTCCAAGACGGTGGCGGTCGGCACAATGGGGACGACGGCGGCCGGCATAATAGGGATGGTGGTGGAGAACTGGCCGACTGTGGTGGTCGACTAAGGGGGAAGAGGGATCTCTCCGCTTTTTCTCTATTGGGTTTTTTCCAACAATAGATAACCCTAATCCTTCTTTGAACCCATCAATATATGTTATGATGCAATTAATCTCTAACCTTGATTGCAATAATCTGTTCAAGCTCAAGATTAGTTGCTTGGGATCCAAGCAAGGGAAGGGGAAGGATATTTGGCCATTTTTGGCCCACTATTTCTAAATAGAGCCCAAAATCCCAAAGCCAAAAAAAAAAATTTTAAGTCCCTCACCATTTTGGCCCAATTACAGTAATTTCTACGCGTTCCCAAGCCCAATAAATACATGAAATATCTTCCTTCATAAAAAAGGAAACTTTCTTTCTCACTAAAATAAAATATAGTTCTTGGTGTGCAAAATAGAACATAATAAAATGAAAATAAAGAGATAGGGCCTTCGAGCTAATGATGTCATTGTCTAAGTCGATGCCGGGAGTGCTCTGTGTCTTATGCGCGTGCGCACGCATTCTCTCTCTTTCTCTCTTCTCACTCTAACTGGACTTTCACAAAAAGAAAGAAGAGGCAAGAAAGAAGAAGACAAAAGCTCTAGGAAGATTTAATTTTATTAAGTTCTTGGACATAAAGCTTTTTTTTGTCGTTCTCTTCTATTTTTTTTACAGGAGTCTTTTCAGGTTGGGATCATTTACATTCAACCCAATCCCCTATTTTCACATTGCATCTTTACCTGGATAAAAATTGTGATGGCCTTACAACCTATTTGTTACTTTTCGGTAGTTATAGGCTTGCGGCACCTAGGAAATGATTGTGTCCCATCTTGAGTGGGAGTGGATGTCAATTGCTAGTACCCATCTCAAGAGGTCTTCTCAGTCTTTTTTTCTTTTTTTTAAACATCTTTCCTTGAGTGCCTCTTTCGGGACATATTCTCTTGATCTGAGTAACCCCCTTAATGTTATTTAGGTTTTAGATTTCTCATTTCAGCTATCACCTTATTTGGTTGATTTGCAGCAGTCATTATAGCGCAAAAGTGATTTTGACAAGAATTGGATTTTCAATATTTCTAATGAACATCACCAATTCTTTCAGGAAGAGCTCAAGAGAAACACAATCACAATGGTGGAGCAAAGCAAGGTGCTCAACACACCAGGCGCTGAGAAGCAGACTAAAAGGGAGTTGTTCGATTTACTTAGACGAGAACTTGAGTAAGTGGTTCTTTGAGTGTAAATTCATTTACCATTTTCCTCACTTTTTATAAGGTCCTAAAGAACCATTCGAAGATTTTTAGTAAAAGTTTTACTATATTTCAAGAATTAATATGAAACTTGTAATTTTTTCAAAATTCTGTATCTTGTGTGTAATTGTCCCATTAACAAAACGGTCTTCGTGAACCCGAATGATTTACGTTCTTGCACAATGACTATACCCTATCACTTTGTCCTCTCCTCCTTTTAGTGCCATGGCTTGGATCCCAATTATTTTACACCCAAAGGCCTCAGTGTCAACTATGGATATGAACAAATCACATTATTTGTATAATCTATAGGTGTCACACCTAGACTTTTCAAGATATAATCATTTCCAACATAATTCATTTTAATGTGATTAGTCATTCATTTGAGCATCAAATGCACCAATAAAAAGTTTACCAACAAAATTAAGCCAGACAATTACATACAAGGCACAGAATTTTGGAAAAATTGCATGTTTCATGTTAATATTTGAAAAATATTAATATGATAAAAATCTTAAAAACATTGGGGAAATGCGTCTTCTACAATGTTCTAGTATTGTTTCAAACTAACGATAAAAATCTTATTAAAAATGTTCTAATGGTTCTTTTGTTATTATGTATAGTTCATAATTTCATAATAAATTTTTTTTTACAATTAAATTGAATCTAAAGTCAATTACATAAGTTTAATTAACAATAATTAAAACTTTTATTTGAGGGTTTATCCTTTAATGTTTAATGTTTAGTATTAAAGTAATTTAGAGATTTGAGTTTATAGTTTTAGGTTTTAGTTTTGAATTTTAACAATATATTTATTTCAATGGAATAGAACAAGGTTGGAATGAATGATCATTTCATGGGAATAAAATTGTCATTCTAAGGGGAATGGAATAACAATTTCTTTGTTTATTTAGATGGAATAGAATTTGGAATAAGAAGTGAACATAAAAAAAACTACTAAAATGCTCATGAATATAAATTAATAAAATTTTATGTTATTTATTATTATTAAATTTAATTTTATATAAAAAATTAGATGAATGTAATTAATATAAATATATATACGTAGTATACATAAAAGGATGCATATATATATATATATATATATATATATGTATATGTTCGTGTATGTGTGTATGTATATGAATCAGGGTAATTTTTTAATAATATTTTTATTTCACATGAAATAGTCAATGAGTAGTTATTCCTTCGGTAAGAGGAAGGAATGACTATTTTATTAAATGTGGAATAAAAATTCTCATAAAGTAGCTGTTGCACTAAAGTAAATATAGGAATAACTATTTTATAAGAAAGAAGAGTGGAAAGTAATAATCATTTCATCTAAGTAAACACACCCTAAGATTTAGGACACTAATTTTTTCAATACTTATTGTGAAACTTATATTTTTTTTTAAAAATTCTGTCGTGAATTTAGCTTATGTTAATAGAGCAAGAATTGGGAAAAAGAATTCTATCTACCTGTTCTCATATTTGAAATTAATAATTTATGACTGTTGTTGAAATAGTTGTTGTTGGTTGAATGAAATTTTCTCTTTTCTTTTTTGCTCCTTCCACAGGACACCCGTGCTTGAGAAAGCCTCAAAGGCTGTTTGGGAACTAATATTAGATAACAGTGGTCTTGGTAAAGAGATCAGTGAAGTCGTCGAGAGGGTTTACCGCCGTCTGAGTGGCATCGACCTTCCGCCTCCGCCGCCGCCGCCGCCGCCTCCGCTGCCGCTTTCGGCAGAATTGGAGACACAAGACGAAAGACGGGAGGCGGAGAGGGTAAAAGATGTGCAGATTGCCGAATCCTCGGGAAGGAAGCGGACTTTCAATGAGATGAATGCTCAAGAATCGACAGAAGCTGTCCCAAATGGAAGCAGCGATCATCCTCCAGCATTGTGAATATTTGCATCTCGGATTCTAAAGTCAAGTGAGTTTTTTTCTTTCTTATACTTTTTTGGCTGGTTTGTGTCTTAGTAGCTAGCAACGGCGAGATGCAGACTTTATTTTTGATCAAAATGCTATAGTTCTGAAATCTTAGGCTGCGTTTGGTTCACTGTTCTTTAGAGAAAGTAATCGTTTAGTTTAATGACATCTATAAATAATATTATATTAGATTATAAATTATTAGTTAGAAGACATCTAGATTATATAACATAATACTAAGATAATAACGAACCAAACGCTCTCTTAAAAACAATAGAAAAATGGGTCTTCTACGATGATGTTATAGTACTGTTAGTTTGATTTTTGTCTTTTAGTTAACATGGTAATGAATTATATAATAATTTTTATGTAAAAAAAGTATTATGTGTTCCAAAAAGTATATGTATGTATGTATATGTTAACACATGTCAACTTATGTAATCTTGTTCATTGCACATTAGTTTTTATCATTAATTATATGATGCATGTTGTTAAATTTTTGATTATCAAAGATTTATTGGTGTAAAGTTTGGAATGAAATTATTATTTTATGAAAATAGAATTTCCCATGAAATGTCAATTTTTTATATTTAATTGAATAAAATAAAATTGAGAATAATAGGTGCATAAAAAAGGAAAACACTAGAATACTTATTAATTACGCTTAATTATTAATATTAAATTTAATTTTAAAAAATAAATTAGAAATGTATGTATATGATATGCTTATAAATAAGGATATCTTTGAAATAATATTTTTATTATTTTTTGAGTGAGAAGAGATTTTCATAAAATGTGATAAAAATTCATATAGAATAGTAGTTATATTATTAAAATAAATATGAGAATAATTATTTTATCTAAAATAGAGGTGAGATGGATTAGTCTATCATCCAAATAAACACATCTTAAAAATTTAAGATTATTAATTGGAAATTATTTTTGGAGAATCATGTATACCACCATTTAAGTAAAGTTTTTACTCATTTAATTTTAAAATGATATATTCATATATATCATCAATGTACAAGTCACAAACTATATCTCTTCGTATCGAAGAAAAGTTTCATTTTCGTTGATTCCCTTTCATGTTAAAAGCAAATTCTATTTAACGTAGTTATTCTCCATAGTTTTTTTTCCGATGAACTTATGCCGGAGACGGAGGCTAAAAGTCTGGGTCACCATCTCCTGCAGATCGAGCATGTCTCGCGAAGACGCTTGTCATCCTGTTCTGGTAAGTGTTGGCTGTTCTTTTGTAAGTTATAGTTCTACACTTTAAAACATATTTGTAGTTCATATCCAAACTGAAAACCTAGATTAACAGTGTGGAGCATCAAATTTATTTAATTATAGTTAGATTAAGTCAAATGTTAGATTATAGATGAAGACTATAGCGTAGAGCAGGTAATATTAATATTATTAAGATGTCTCTCGAGTAATATTTATATTTTAAATGTTTAACAAGTTAATAAAATTATTTTATGTATTATGAAAATTCTCTCTCTCTCTCTATATATATATTGTGTGCGCGCGTGTGCGTGTATATCTTGAATTACTTTTTGTGGTGATTTAATTTCATTTGAGGTTCCATAAAAAAAAATCATTTGAGTCGGAAGGAATCGAGTTCATTGGGAATGTATAATTGGTGTGAGTTGTGTTTCAAACATATTTTAAAGGTCCCTTAAAATTCTATTAGGATGCATGGATGAAATTTAATCATATTGAATTTTTACAATCAGTTAATTATATGTTTAATGTAAAAATAAGATTTAGAGATGCGGTTTAATATCATATTAATTTTATATCATAATATTTAAGTGTTATTTTTAAAGTAATAATTTTATAATATTTTAGAAAATTATTTATATATATTATCAAATTAAATAACTATTTTCTCTAGATAATATAACATCAAGATAATATTATGTGTTTTTAGTTTAATGTTAACTTAGTGTTATGTTATATAAAAAAATTAATTTTTTAGTTTGATAACGTGTATAGATAATATTTTAGAACATTATAAAATCATCTTTCACCAAATGATATTTAGATGTGATGATATTTAAACATTATGACATTTAGATTAC
>KZ451982.1:5564760-5578100 GCA_002786265.1 Apostasia shenzhenica
TAAACTGAACATTCTAAAAATATTTCTAAATATTTAATAAATTATAATTTTGGAGTTTTAAATGTAACTAAAAAATTTTGGGAGTTTAGTAAATAATATTTGTGCTATTTTTTAGATTTTAAATATAAATAAAACTTTTTTTACAGTTAAATAGAGTGATTTGAGGATTTAATAAACTTATTTTTGCACATGCATTATTTTTAAGTATGCTGGAAAAAGTCTTTAACACGGATGAGGTACATGCATTATCTTTATTAGGCTCTGTTTGGTAATAAGAAAAAAAAGAAGATGCAGTTGAAATTTTTAGTTATTTTTGAAAAATGTGTATGATGTGAAATAAAGTAAGTTGGTCATATTAAAAATTATGTATGATGTGAAATAAAATTGATTGATTTATTGAGAATTGTGTTGGATGTAAAATAAAGTGATTGTTTAATATTAGAATTTGTGTGAGATGAGATATAAAATAATTTTTTAAGTTTTTTTAAAATAAATTTAAGATTTTGGCCATAGGTAATTTTAGCCATAATTTTTAACTTATTGCCAAACAGGGCCTTATGCTATTACATATAATGAACCAATTACTAAATTAACTAGTTATCAAAATGAGTAAAATACAAATAATTATAATGCAAATTATCTCCTTGTTTTCTTTAGTTTGAACTCCATTTTTCTCCATTGCTGCATTATGCAAGTGTGATGGTAAGCTTCTAAAATTCGTAATTCTAGAAATGTCGATATAGCTATTAATAGTGTCGGTGATTGTCATGATATTCGAATTTCACAGAAGGAATGGCTTGTTGAGGTCGGTGAATATGCTCTTGTAGAGTTACATATTGCCACTAATATTCTTGCTTGCTTACATATTAAGCCGACAAATATGTTATACTTATGATGTAATTAAAAAAAATTCTAAACTTTGATGATTAGATCATCCAAGTTAGTCTCCATCAAGCTCTAAACCATTTCTTATTTTCCATTTTTACTTAAACTATTACTCCTTGATCTAGTAAATGCAAACACTTCTGTCTTTGATTTACTTTGGCTCTATGTCCCTCGCTTAAGAGGTCATGTTGGAGGAATCTTTATTTAAAATGTACTAACATGAACTATTGTCATGTATTGATAGTTCAATAAAAAGTTGTCGTATTAATATATAATTGATGGCCCTTACCTGTTGGCATAAATTTTTGAGTTAATGAATAGCTATTTACTTATATAGGGCTACTCGAGTCCCTTGATATTTCTCCCTAAATGAGCGATATAAGATACGATGATTCAACAGGATGAAAGGTGCTCCTATAGGATTGTCAGTTGATCATGGTTAATTGAAACTTATGAGTGGATAGCTCACACTCTACTGCTAAGCAGTTGAGTGGGCTTTTGTTATGTGTGCACCTACAACAACAACAACAACCAAGCCTTAATCCCACTAAGTGGGGTCGGCTACATGAATCATTTGTTTCCATTGCGCTCTATCAGTTACCAAATTCTTATCTAAGTTTAAGTAACTAAGATCACTCCAACTTTCTTTCGTATATACTCATTTCTCATTCTATCCTTTCGTGTATATCCACACATCCACCTTAACATCCTCATTTCTGCAACATTTATTTTATGTGTGCACCTAATGGGTTAAAATAATTTATTAGACGATAGAAGGGCTAATGTTAAAGGAATTTCATATGAGCGAGATTGTTGGAAATACATATAAGCAAATGTCCTATATTAGTAGTTCAACAATAAATTTGTATTAATATACAAGTGGTGTCTTTTACCTATCAACATAGATTTTTGAGTTAAAATAATCCCCTTGTTATTTCTCTCACAGGAAATAATTCAACTAATATATCTATATACAGTTTAAAATAAAGGTGAATGGAACTTTTCGTGACCAAATTGTAGATTTCAACATTTTTAATTGCTAGGATATTGGTAAGATAAATTTAGAGGCTTAATATAAAGAGAAGCTTTTTGTGGCATGTTGGCTATTCTCTATGCTTCTATTATTGTAATGTACTACTACGATTATGTCACTGAATACATAGTTTTGTAGGAGAGCACCAAGCATGCTAACTTATTAGTTGCTGCCGAAAGATCGAGTCGCGGAGGCTTATCGGTGTACGAGTTCGAATACACAATAGACGGTACCAGAGGAGGGCTTAAGAGGATCTTCTCAGCTGCATTTGTGGCCTCAAAGAAACTTTTCCTCCTCAACATTGCCCACTCTGATCCTCCAGAGAAGCCATTGGATGCAGAAACTCGAGCAGTTTTGGAGCAAGTTCTTCACTCATTCGATACTCCATGACGGTGAACATCGCATGAGAACAACCTAAACTCAACTCCGGGATACGATTGGCTAGCTAAAGTTTTGAGGTTAGCGGGTTATCAAAATGTAACAAAATGTCGCATTCACATTTACGGGTTAGGTTTAGATTCAACTCCTCAAATGACCAACTATAGTGTTATTTCTTAACCTGAATTCCAATTGAAATTAAAAAGGTCGTGTTAATTAACCCGAACCAAAACCCAACTTAGATCCATGATTCTCTCCCTTTTATTTCAATTCGTAATTTCTTCGTTCTGAACTCGAGCTTAAACATTAATGTGGTGAACCCAGATTTGAAAACTGTGGTTATAAATTTGGATTGAACTTAAACGCTATTAGATCAGCAAAATCTTTACACGTTCTAAAGCTGTGGTTCAGGAATCCAGATCTATAGAATCAATCAGTTTTTTTAATGCAGAACTGATTTGAATGGTGTTAGCAAACTCTACATTTGGACTAACAAACTTAGAATTTTTCCTTATATTTATGAGCAGATGTAAACTCTTTTTTCTGTTCTTTCTAAAGACGTTGCCTTGAACATCTATATTTATATCAAATGACAAAAAAACATGAAAAAAAAAAACACATTGTCATATTCTCTTTAAGAATATTACAAAAATTATTCAAGTGAGGGATTTTTCTCTTTCAATCGTGGTCACCTAAAGTGGTTATATGGACGAGATAATCCGTAGAACTATTCGTATTTCTGTTTGCATGAGTAAATTTATAATAACGAAGATAAAATAATAATTGGGGTATATTTTCTATAACTTTATCTCCATCATGTCCGAGTCTTTTAAAGTTTGAATTAGGTAGTGACAGGTGAATTAGGTGAGAGTCTGCTCATGTCTGTAGTCCAGTCATGTTTTAATGATGGTCACCTTGACCTAGGTATTATACAATAAGGGAATGACCTGTGAACTAATTGACAGATGCATCGAGCTGGGGACTGATTCGGATATTTTGTTCGACTAACACTGTTCGGTTGATTCTTGGTTATTTGGCTCTAGGACTTGAGTCGACTAGACCTTTTGAATTGTTTGAGGATGTAATTCAAGCCTTAGTTGACTAGGCCCATAAATGATAAATTTATATAATTTATCTATAATTATATTTTAATTTATATTTTTTTAAATTTTTCGCTTAGCTACTTGTCTTGAAAAAGTAGGAAGTTATTAGATTTTTATTTTATTTTACTTTTAAGTTCTTATTTTAAATTCCTAAAATATGAATGAGATCTAAAAAATATAAACTAAAATGTGATTATGAGTAAACTGTAGAAGCTAATAAATAATTTTCTATGTACCTATAATTTATTTCAATTTTTATTTTTTAATGTATTTATATAGTGAAATATAATTAAAATTTATTATGATGTGAAATGTTTTTAACATGACTAAACAAACACAAATGCAAATTAACATGATATGCGTCAACACATAAAGTTTCTTAAAATTATTTCTTTTGGAAGGGAACTCTAAATTTATAAAACAATTTATTACGAGTTAAGTTGATTTTTTTCGAATGGATCAA
Source organism: Apostasia shenzhenica (assembly GCA_002786265.1). Taxonomy (NCBI): domain Eukaryota; kingdom Viridiplantae; phylum Streptophyta; class Magnoliopsida; order Asparagales; family Orchidaceae; genus Apostasia; species Apostasia shenzhenica. The sequence goes on from KZ451982.1 coordinate 5,568,623, forward strand.
TTTCAAATCATAAAAAATAAGATTTTATCAGTAGCATTACGTTATTAAAGATTTGTAGCTATAAGTAATCTATCTATCAGCTTAGGGGTGTCTTTGAGTTGATTTCGAGCGAATCGAGCTTAACTCAAAATTAAAACTTTCAATTTTCAATCAAGTCTCTTAAAATATTTTTGATTTTAAGTCAATTATCAAGTCAAACAGAGTTTAGTTATAATCCATATTTTTCTTAAAAATATAAATTTAATATATAAAATATATTAGAACATAATATTTAATTTTAAATTTTATAAATTATTATATTTTATTTATATAAATATCGATTTCATTACGAGTTAAATTAAAATGTTTTTTCGAGCGGCTAATTTTCAAATCAGGAAAAAATCCAGTCAATCTGAAACGGACCGAAACAAAACCTAGTTTATTTTCATCGGGCCCTCGCGATTTCTTTTCTCCGTCGACATCCACCAGGTTTCGCCGGAGCTGGAGCCGATTCCGTCTGGTAAGCTGCAGTTCAAGATGCTCATCCGGAAATTGCTTTTCTCTCCTTCTTCTTCTTGATTGATCAATCTGGTTCTCGCCGACTTCTCCTTCTTCTTCTTGATTGATCAATCTGTTCTCGCCGGTTCCGTTCCTGCGATTTCTGTCATCCACCTTAAGGTTTCTTTGTGTTTCATTTCTATGGTTAATTGATATCTGGTTTAATTTACTTGTTCCAATGCATAGCAGAGCACATCCTTGCAGTTGTCTCATTATGGGAATTTACAGTTCGTTTCACATCCACAATAGTTTGCATCATTTGTTTGTTTGCTCTTTTTACTCAAATACAAGTTTATGTGAAAACATTATCCTTCGAGATCCTACACCTTTTACATCCACAATAGTTTTTGCCATTTCTTTGCATTTTTCTTTTTCAAATACAAAGCTCTGTGAAAACATATTTTAAGAGATCCTGTACCTTTTACATTGTCATGTTTTCTGCTCAATTTTTTTACTCCAATACAAAGCTTTGTGAATAGTTTAAGGTTTAGGGTTTCTGTCATTTCTTTGCATTTTTTTTGCTCAATTTGTTTTTTTAACTCAAATTGTCTGTGAAAGCATTAAACACATTCTAACCTATACATTTTGCTTGAATGGAGTTAGAGCTAGATATTTAATTAATAATCTTATTAAATATTAAATAAATTATTATTTTTTTAATAATATTTACTGTCTTTTATATGACAAAGGTTATTTTTTTTTATAGAAACATGACAAAGGCTGTTGATATATAAGGAAGGCTCTTGAAGGGCTTCTACAAACTAGCAATGGGACTATGTTGTATACAATTTTAAAAAAATTTAGAAAAAATATGTTTCAAAAGCATCCAACATTTTTATCAAAAAAAAAGCATCCAACAGGATTCGAACTACCCATCTTGCACAAGAGATCTATACATTGAACTACACATCAAAATATATATAATGCTATACACACACTCATTATTTTTAGGCTCTTTTGGAGATCCCATTACATCCACAATAGTTTGCGTCATTTGTTTGCATTTTTTTACTCAAAAACAAAGGTCTGTGAAAACATTTAACACATTTTAAGAGAACCTACACTTTCTCTCTACAATAAGACTTTTGTAAATGGTATTACCCGTATTGTCACTTAGATTTTGCTTCGAGGTTCCAAACTATGGTTTCAAATGTACTTCTTTATACTATCAAAAAAAATGTACTTTATACTATAAAAAAATGTACTTCTTTTACAAAAATGGAAGGCACCAGTGATGTGGGATCCGGTGAAACCTCTAGTGACAAAGACCTTCCAGTACTCTCTAATTCCGATGGATTCCTGTGTTTAGGTTGTGCATAACCAGCTTCGAGAAAGAAGAATAAGAAAGGAAAAAAGAATAATAAAAAAAGATTCAAGACACAAAAAGCCTTAGTGAAGTATCGGAAAGACTTGCACTCAACATTAAAGTTTAAATGCTGAAATGCCCCATTGTTTTTCAGTCAAAAAAGGATAGTGACTGTCATCTATCACATCACCACTAGTTGATTCTCTTTGGGGTTTCAAATAAGCAAGTAGCTAGGATTTGAGGGATATGTTTGTAATTGACCCTCCTTGTTGAGATATTGAGGATGAACATTAGCTAGTCATTTCGCAACTCATTTTTCATATAATGTTCATAACATTTTTGTACTCTGTTCATTTTCATGTCAGATTCCTTTTCTTTGTTCATAGCATTTTCTTCTAACATATTAAGCCAATAAAAAGAACTCCTCATCTATGACCCAATCTAAGAAAGCGTTCAGGTCAAATTTCCCGTCAAAACATGAGACATCAGCCTTAGCTCTATTAACATCATCATCTTCCTCACTTATATCACCGTAGGCGATTATATTGCGGATTGTCATAATATTTATATCTTTGATTCTATGGTGGAGCATTCATAGGTGCTGTTCAATCTCTTCGTAGGTAATCTCTTTGATCATCAAAGTTATCTGTCAATCGCTTCCTATAGTTACCTCTATGACTTTGTTGTGCAAGTGGGCTGAACATTTCCTCGTAATCATTCGGTGTAGGAGATGTGCTCTAACCACAAGATTTTTCGTGAACAGATTGGGTTCTACATTTGTGTCAACCGAATTTAGTGGTTCACCTCCACGGTTTAAGTACATGAAGCTCTTCTAATTCATGTTCAACAGCTTCTATGGCCTCTATATGAAATCCCGTTACATATAGCTATGGTTCAAACCTGGGCTCTAAATCAAGGGCGTACAAGTGTTTGTTAACACAAAATATACATTTTAAAAGTTTGGTCAAGTTTCAACACTATGTTTAAATTTTTAGATTCTTCAATATTACATATAACCTAAATTCTTTTAAACACCACAAAACAACCTCCCATATGGGGTTGAGCATTATATCCTAAACTTGATACTCGCTCATATTTTACTTGATTCAAACTCAACTTGATTTTCTTTTAACTTGAAGTTAGCTCGCCCGCTCGAAATAAAATCAAATCAACTCATAATCGACTTGATTTGCAATCAAACAGATTTTAGTTGACTCGACTCAAATTCAAAAAAATTGAATTGAAGTTGAGGCGAACTTATTCAAACTAGACTCATTATCAGCCTTACTCTCAAATTAACAAATATTCAATTTTTACAATGAACTTCATTAGCAAATATTTAGCATATGCATAAATGATTCAAATGTCACTAGGCTGAAAAGTTCTACTGGTGCATGAAGCTCTTAAAAGGAGGCTTGCCATTCCAGAATCTGCTTTAATGCCTTCCATTCTTCATCCCAAACTCTGTAACTTGAATTAGGAGCCAGAACATCCACAGAAACCTCCTTCTTCTTTACCAAATCCCCTGCATAACACTCAAAAAAATTCAGCTTCTCACAGACTTGGCAGAAATCAATGCAGTTTCCCTCATCAATAGCATTATTAGCCTCTTCCACCCCCTCCCTTGCCTCTTCCACCTTTGCCCAGAAGCATGGATCCTGAGTTAGTCCAGCAAACTTGTTCCTTCTTCTCTTATTTTCCTTCCCGGACCGCTCCTTTGATCTATCCCTCCACCATTTATCAAAAATATTATACCTTCTCTCCCTCCCATGAAGAAGATAATGACCTTTGGTTTTATGCATGTTGACTCTGTAGTATTCAGCAATGTCCAGTGGCTCCACAAGAAGCTGGTAGAAGCGAGCAGCATTCACCCATTTGTCTCTCTTGTGGACATCATGTGGGAGTTGGTTGTTCTGAATCATGTCGAGAAGATCATCCCAAAATCGCGCAAGCTTGATTCGATTCATGTTCACCTTGGAGTCCCTCTTGGGGGCTTTTCTTTGCTTGAAAGCATCATAGTAGCCCATGTCATCATCGCAGCACTCCTTGTACCATTCTATTTGCGCACGGCATGGGGTTACTTTCGCCAGTTTGATGGACAAATTCGCGCAGTTCAGGTTTGGGCTTCTCCCCGTCTTCCTCGACATCTCTAAGCATTCTTTGGCATTCGTAGCCTCTACACCCTGCTGAAAGACAATTTTAAGCCATTATGTTCAATATGATGTTCAACATAAAGCTTAAGCTTGTGCCTTATGACTTATAAATTTCTCACATGCTCAAGGATATAGTGAATTACCCCTATCCTCGTCTATTTTTGTGGTCTACTCTAAGGAGATATTGCATGATGTACTCTTGTAATAGTTTTGCGTTTTAATAAAAAAAAATGTTTGGGTCAGCATTATCCTAATCTAAACTATTTGGGGTTGACTTAACGAATCACTTTTCGTAAGTTGCTCCCATCCAATGCATCACGTGGTGTTTATTCCGACTTCACAAAAAAGTTATTGTCAATCTACAACGTTTTCTTTCTATTTTTGAACCAAAATGCTACCTACTTGTTTTAATGATGCACATCTTTTGTGTTGTACATATTTATATCGCCTAATTCTATCATCAGCTCACATACATTTCATTATTTATATGATTCAGGACTGCATTGCTTTCAGAAATCTGAAAAACAGATTGCAGAGTTCATTCCTATTAATGGATCAAAAGCTTTCTTCAATTCAATCAGCCACAGGTATGAAATCAGTTTAATAACTAAACAAAATGAGGCTGCTTTATGATCTCAATAACATACCTGAATCCCAATCCCTGAAGCTTCAATTGCTAGTGAGATTCCTGCAGTGTAATTCGACTCAAGAACATCATCATGAGAAACTGTTCTCTTCTTTAGCAGTGACTGCTCGGTGAACTTCACCAACAAGCTGCCATAGCTCAAATGCTCCTCCTCTGCACTAGATTTGGCAATGCCTGCTGCTAATGTGAGGCAAAGCATTCGGATTACTGCATCCGGGTTGTCGATGCAGACCGCTCCTTCTGAAGAGCACAGCAGATAGGACCCAAATGGCCTGAATACACTCTCTTCGGATCTCTTCAACAGCAGCGGAGGCCATTTCGTCAAGAACTGGGATGAATGGAGCAGAGTAATGGAGCTTTGTGTCAAGAAGAGGAGCCTTGGCACGAGGTCGTGCTGGGACACAACATGGCAGAACTTGCCATTCCATCTCTCGCGGAGAATGGATCGAGATAAGGCCTCGTTGCCGAGTAGTGGACTCCCGAAGGTGATGCAGAGGAGGGAGGAGGGGTGAGATGCATTAGAGCTCATTGAGGAGCAGAGGAGATAGAGGGTGACAAGAGAAGCTATAGATCCACCCAGTGAGTGGCCTGTGAATACCACTTCCCTGCCGCTAGCTATCTTTATCAACATCTAAAACAGCAAGAAGAATAAAAAGGAAGAAATAGCTATAAAGATTGAAGCAAAACCCAAATACTTTGGCCCTGGTTTTAAAGAATTATATGATTTGAGGAGCTTTCTAAAAAATTCTCATCCTTTTTTAGTTTATTAGAAAGAACTGTGCTATTCTTTATATAGGTATAGCTCAAGATCTTCTCTTTGTTTAGGAAAATTATTGCAGTCGGGACAGCCTAACACGTCCATTTTCCGGTAGTCATTCTGCGTGCGACGCATTGCATGCGGGTACCACCATTACTGGACATTACAAATTTCTATTGCTCACGTATGTATCTCATACGTAAGAATTTTGCTCAAGTATGTATCTCATACGTAGCAATTTTGCTCACATATGTATCTCATATGTAGCAATTTGAGCATATGTATTTTATACAAAATAATTTTGCTCATATATATATATATATATTATACGTAACACATTTGCTCATATATGTATCATAATTTATCACATATGTATCATAAAATATATCATATGTAGTGAAATTTTGTTTAGATATGTATCTCATACGTAGCAATTTTGCTTCAATAATTACTCTATTTATCAACAATGAGATAATTCGTTTTTGTGACATTTTTTATCGGGGCCTGCACTTTGTATTTTTATTTTCATTTATTTTGATAATCACTTTTTGTACTCTTCGGCCGCGAGCATCACGAGAGAATAAGACCAAGAGCCTTGCTGAAAGAAAGAATGGGATTAATTTACCTGGAATTCAGGGGTCACATAAATGGACAGAAAGAGCTGAAGCGCGTAGGATTGGACGAGCACAGCCTCTGCTTCATCCTCCGCTCCCACCAACGGCGAGAAGATCAAATGGCCGCCGGCGGAGGCGAGCGGCACGGCGGAGAAGAACCCATCCTCGCCCTCCTCGCCGTTCGTCGACTGGAAGCTCCGGATGGCTGTGAAAGCCACGTAGAGGACCTCATCCACCTCCTCGACGGAGAACCCCCCGCCGGCGGCCAGCCCGCACTGCCTCCACGCATGTGCCAGCAGCGGCGACGACGCCAGCTCTGCTCCTAGCACGTGACTCGTCTCGAACCTTCGAACCAAAACCCATATTCCATATATGTTCGAAAAAAAAAGGGAAGGGGAGAGAGAGAGAGAGAGAGAGAGAGAGAGAGAGAGAGAGAGAGAGAGCGAGCGAGCGAGTTACATGGAACGTTCGTCTTCCCAGCGGACTTCCATGGCGGCCGAAATGAAACGCGGAGTCGTCTTCTCTGCGCGTTCAAAGTTATGGTTAGCCGGCCATCAAGTCCATCTGCAAAAGGAGACCGTAAATAAAGACTCCAGTTTGTAACCACTAATGCTACCACTACCCGATTGGTTGGTACTTGAAGTTGAAGCTTTAAAATTTAACGACTTTTATGCAAGGTTTCAGAACCGAACCAGAGATCGAACCGGTCAATCGACCGGTTCATGGTTTTATCGATTTAACTGATTGAATCGTGATTCAATCGGATGACTTAATAATTATATCATAATTAAATATAAATTTTCAAAATGTGAGATTAATTTTTAAAATATGACAAAAATTATTTTGAAAAAAATAGTACAACTAATTTAAAAAAATTTACTACTATAATAAATATATAAAAAATTAAAAATTACAAAATAAAACGAATATAATTGCTCTTCTTGTCAATTTGTCATTCAAAATACTTTGTCTCTTTTATGACAATTCGAAATAAATTCATGATAAAAAATAATAAATTAGCTAAACATCCATTATATAAAATAATTATTATTCAAAATATAGCATCAATATTAAAATATTAATGCTCAAATATTAATATATAAAAATAAAATAAGAAGCTCAAATAATAATTTCGGTTTGTCCGGTTTGGCGGTTAGACCGGTTTTTACCGGTTCAATCCGGTTTTTACCGGTCCAACCCGGTTTTTACTTAATTTTGGTTCTAATATTGAACCAGACCGGACCTTGGGCAGGTTCCCGGTTGAACTGGTCGAACCGGCCGGTCCGGTCCGGTTCTGAAAACTCTGCTTTTATGTAAATATTACATAAAATTTTAAATATTACATTATCATTTAAATATATTTTACTTTATATTTTTAATTTAATAAATAGAATCGCATGTTCTCATGTAAGTAATTGTATTTAAAATTTAACATTATTTTTTTAAAAATGTTATTATCTAAGACTATATTTATATACTTATTATTTTTTAAAATTTATTTACACACCTATAATTTTAAATATTATATGTATATGCTACTCATTAACATTGATTTGAAAAAACAGAAATTATATTGAATATTTTGTTTATAGGAGGTCATAGGCTAAGGCTCTGTTTGGCATTGCTGTGCTGTATAAAAAAGTGTTGTACTGTATAGCTGTATAAAAAAGTGTTGTTGAATAAAGCTGTTTTATACGTTTGGTAAACTATTGTTAAAAGTTGTCATCAAAAGCAGAACTTTTTGGTTAAACTGCTGTGCTGTCTAAAATATTTTATTTTGACTAAATTAGACATAATTTAAATACTTTTTATTACATATATTTTATAAATATATAATAATTAACTCATTCTATTAAATAATTAAATTTATGTGCCATTAATTTTATAATCTATTTTATATTATTTTATAGTTTATTTGTATATTATTTATAAATTTTTAAAATAAGTTTTATTTATTTTATATTATATCTACATAAATATGTATATTTTTATTTTACTATATTAATAATATCATTTAATATATTTTTATAAAGAAAATATGAAAATATGAAAATTAAGTCAATTGCATATTTGGTTTAATGACGGGACGTGAGGAAGAAAATGACATGAAAGATTAGCAAGATGTGTTCGGTTAGAGATAAATAATGTTAAGGGTATTTTTGTCCATAATTAATTAGAGCACAATCACTTTTTCAAAATTTATTTTTTTAGCTTTTCTCTACAGCTGTTTTTTAGTTTTTTGATAGCTGAAAACAGTTAAATAGTTATTTTACCAAACACAATTTTTATATTTTAGCTATATAAAAAAGCACTTTTTAATATCAAAAAGCTTTTCCAAACGGAGCCTTGGCTCTGTTTGGCGCGAGGACCAAAACAGGACTAAAATAGGACCAAAATGGTACTAATTTAAAAAACAAAAACAATAATAATAAATAAATAGTTTAAATTATTTTACACAAATTCAATTATAAAAAAATATTATTTTACTTTATATATTCAACAATTTAAAATAAAAATATTAACTTTATTTCACATTTTAGATCAAAAGATTCAAATCGAGTATTTTGATCTAAGATGTGAAATAAAATTTATATTTTTATTAAAAATTATTAAATATGTGAAGTAAAATATTTTTTTTATATTAAAATTGTGTAGAATAATTAAAATAATTTATTTATTATTATTATTGTTATTTTTTAAATTATTGAGTATGTCGTCTCACAGGCATTATGCTATCGTTCACCACCTCGGTATCTTTTGCCACTATTTTAGGTGCTTAAATTAGATTAATTATAATTTAATTATGAAAATATTGATGATGTACCATTTTTGTAATTGAAAATTATAGGATTATACATGTAACTAAATTTTAAAATATAATTAATATATAAATATAAATGTTTAAATAGACATATAAATAATTACTCTTTTTATTATAAAAAATTAATAATTTTATTTTAGATTTTACGTAAATTTTAATTAAAATTTAATTATATTTTATATACACCATATATGTTTTAATAAAAGAAATAATTGTTTTTAAAATCTTGCATAATGCTGGATAAAATTAATTATATTAAAAATTATGTAAAATATAAAAAAATGGATTAACATGCACAATTGTATTGATATGATATAAACTACTTTTTATATTAAAATTTATAAATGGTAAAATGAAATGTATTATTTTAATATTATTAATTTAAAATACTTGGGCTATTCTAGGCTTCTAACTTTGGCGGTTGAGGGCGTTAATATGGATCGAAGATCGAAAATCAATCAAAAATTGAATCGATTTTAGATTGAATCAAAATCGAGTCGATCTAAATGAGCCGATTAATGAGCTAAAAGTTCTGCTCAGTAATAATTTTGAGCCGAATTTGAGCCGGGTAGGCTCGGCTTGATCCAGCTCGAAATTGGCTCGAATTAAAATATATTTTATATTATAATACTTATATATATTAT
>KZ451982.1:5585499-5633894 GCA_002786265.1 Apostasia shenzhenica
ACTTGGATAAAACCCAAACCTCACCCACGAGGTTTGGAAGGCTAACAGCTTCAAAAGTTGAAGCATGATGTTTTAAGATGGAGCGTCACGTGTATGGTTGTGATGCAGCGCTGGAGCCACATGTCAACATTATTCATATTAAAAAAAAAGTTATTTACCTACAGTACCTAAAATTTTGCTGAAATTATATATTTAACAAGTAAATCTAAAATTACATTTCTTGTTAGCTCTATCAAAATAGTTTTTAATTATGTTACATGAAATATACCATAAACCTTGAGATAAAAAATATTAAATATTTAGCAAAAATAAACCTGAAAAATATGGTGAATTTAGGTGAATTTGAGTAAAATATATAATATTACAGAAAATTAAATGTAATATATGTAAATTTTAAAATATTTGAGTGAAAAATATAATTTTAATAGAATTTCATATTTTATATGTAAATTTCATTAAAAAAATCTAGAACATTAATTTTTTTCCCACTTGAATACAATTATAAAATTTCAATCTTAATATGGTACTGATAAATGACAAATAACCTGGTGCATGTGTAAAACCTGCATAAAATTGACTTTAAGGGGCATGAGTTTAATGTTATCTTAATTATCTAGAGAAAATAATTATTTATTTTAATAATATCTATAAATAATTTTTTATAAAATTATAGAATTATTAATAAAAAAAAGACCGCTAGATATCATGATATTTAAATTATATGATATAATAACAAAATAATAATAAAATATATGCCCCCTTAAATTTTATATAACTCCAATTTTCATCTATAGTCTTGTTTCATTCTTATATATAGCATTAATTACATAATTCTATATACAAATAAGCAAGCTAAAAAAAATCCAAATAGCTAGTGCCTTCTATCAATTAAAGAAGAAGAACTCATTATCTGTTTACTAGTACAGAATAGTTTTATTATAATGGTTCAAAATCGCTATAAAAAAATATCCGAAAATTGATGTATATACTCTAGCTAGCTGTAAAAATCATAAGAGTCTATTACAGCGGTTGATTCCTAGATGTGCATCGACCAATTTGGCATTGGGACTATTTTAATTCTGCCCTAAATCAATATGGCACTCGATTAATAATAATAATAATAATAATAATAATAATAATTATATATTTATTATATCCTACACAAATTACAATATAAAAAAATTATTTTATTTCACAAACTTAATAAATTTTAATAAGATTATCAATTTTATTTTACATTTTAGACCAAAATTTTTCATTCTCGAGTAAGACCAAAATAATCTAGATAGCAAACAGGACTCAATGTTTAGTTGGTGGCCATTTTGAATAGTTACATTAGTACGCGTATAAGTCCATACGATGTGACATACAAGCCATTATATTATATCGGCATTGTTTGGTTTCTAAACTCTTTTCTAACGGAGTTTTAATCGGTCTATAATTAATATATTCAAATTATTTAAGCTGAATTGTTTTAAGTTCATCTTCTATTAAGACTATTCCAATCTTCTCTTAAATGTAATTATTTTTTATCATATTTCTTCACGTATCTCAAGTTATCTATGTTATTATCTTTATCTCTGTGATTTTTATATAATTTTTACTTTATAGGTCAGCATTTAAGATCATATAATATTACTAATATTATTAATATTATATAAAATTTATCTTTAAGTCAGAGTAAGATTTTCTGTTATATAACATACTACATGCATTCCTAAATATAATTTATCCTGCTATTAATATCTCTGTCTATTTCATTGTTATTTTATATAATTGAACTGAGATATCTAAATCACTCGCTCATTTTGATAATTTGATCATTAATTGTCACCTTTCTAATACTAGTGCTTATATATTGACTAAATTTGTATTTTATATATTTAATTTCAGATTTAGTCAGTTAGATAAAATCTTTAAACTGTAAAGTATTCTTTCATAATTTGAATTTCACCTTGGCCCATCTCTAGTATTGTTAACACAGAGAATATCATCGATAAAAAGTATGCATTAAGTGATATTTTTTTGAATGTACCCAATTAGAACCTTTGTAAGTAATATAAAAAGACAGACTTATCTTAAATAAAAAAGACCGACTTAAAATTATTATTTTTTTCGAAGGAAAAACTTAAAATTAGGTTTTGATGCAATCTAATTATAATAAAAAAATATTTAGTTATAACAAGTAAATATTTTCGGGTCGGATTCAATCAGAGAAATTGAGCTGAGAATAGTTTAGGGTTCAGGTGGCCAATTTCGGGTCAAACCCGAACCTGACCTATGAACCCGAATTGACACGTCTGCTTTACCGTTGGCGCGTGGCGGCAGCGTACCAGCGACGCACACCTGCGCAAAGACTGGAATTGCATTCCTGATTTGCTCTCTTCAAATTTATTACTATTTAGAATTCGGAAATTAAAAAAAAAAGAACAAAAGAAGCGGCTTTTGGGATCGGAGCTCGCCGACATACAACCGAAAGGCCCGACCAAGAAGAGACGGGAGAGCCCATTGTAAAAAATCTTTCTTCTTCCCCGAAAAACCCTCAAAAAGGCGGACTTTTCGCCATTCTACATCGTCACCAAAGGCTGAAGCCAGAGGAAGAAGGTACCCTCTTCATACATCCCATTAATCCTTGTTATTTGCTTTTTTAAATTCGGCAATCGGAGGATAATCACACGAGTCTCCTGTTACTGCGTGCGCTTGAGTTTTTTCATTGCTTCTCTGGTTTGGTACTTGCTAATGATGCTAATTTAGGTTATATCTTTATCTTGGATTAGTTGAGTTCGAACTTTATGAGGATTATTTTAAAGAAAGATTTCTCCTTCAAGTTTTGTTGGAATTAGTGGCTTCTTTGCTATTCTGTATGAAATAACTCTGTATTCTATTGGATTTTTAGAGATGATGAACACCCATGTTTGGTGAATCTGGAAATGTTAAGCTTGGTGGGGGCACGGTTTTTTCGAGTAGTAGATATTTTTTTTGATTTACTATTGAGCACCATAAATTTTCCCGCCCCACTTAAAAATTGCAGTGGTTCTTTTTAAACTTGAGACCACTGGTACTTAGGCAAGCTCCTTCTTACTAGGCTTTGAGAGCACGACAAGTGAAGTGGAATTTTAATTGAATGATTGATTGCCATGTGAACATAAATTTATGTTTATTTTGTGAGTTCTTCTAGTTGTTACTGTCTATTGGAACTTCAGTGTCATGGGTAGCATGCTTAACATGAACTTTTGGGATAGTTCACCTTTGTGTTGAATTTTCTTTTTCTTAATTGAGCTTTCATATCTATTAACTAGGAAAGAAGACGATGTTAGTTCTAGGAGAAATTATGGCATATGCATGACGAATTTTGGAAATTATACGCTAAATTCATTTTTTGAAATTATATGCTAGATTTGTTTCTCATGGGATACGTGTATTCCATTGTTCTTGATTTATTTCTCAATTGAGTGGGAAGTGCATGTGTCACCCTAGAAACAACTCTAGCATATGATTTCAATAGTGTGTCGTGCGAATGCAATAACAATATGTTTAGGTTATTGTTCTTGTAATATCAAGCTGCTATTAACTCTCTTATTTATATATTGTAATTAAGGCTTCTCTGTTCTTTTTGCTATTTTACCTCTATGTTCGCAACTTAGCAGCCTTAGTGTTACCGCAAGATTTCAGCTAATTTTCTCCATTAGAAATTTATCTCCAGGAAGTTTGTACTAGTCTGAAGCAATACTGGCAAAAGTTTTTCTAAAGTTTCCCAATAGAAATCTGTAAGAAAAAACCTCATTAATCGTTGATTTGGATGATTTCCATTCAAATAAATCTTCTTCCAAAAAGATAAATAGCCTCTATAAGAGGAAAAATTCTTTTATAATTATCTGTGGAAGATTGACATTAATTTCTACCATCTTTCTTGGTTTAGTAAGAGGTGCAAAGTATTTACTGGCTTGTTGCCAACTTTGAACTTGAGGATAGTGTCAACTGTTGAGGAACAGTTCATAGTTCATATTCATAATATTTTTTTGGGTTAATTGCACAGGGGCCCTTGAGGTTAGAATGACGCTGCAAATAAATCCCATATTTTGAAAAGCTTAGATTTGGGTTCCTGAGTTTGTGTTTGTGCTGTCATTTGGTCCCTTAGTTTAAATATTACTTTTTTGGATGGTCCAGTTAGACAATAACGGTTAAATTTGACTGTTAGTCATATTTATATAGACCAAAATGCTCTTATAACTCTCTCGAAATGCTTTAGAATAATATGGAGAATGGGTAAAAAATCTGAGGGTAAAATAGTAAAAAGCCAGCAAATTTCAAACGTGGGACCAAATCTAGGCTTTTCAAAACATGGGACCTATTTGCTGTGTCATTCTAACCTTAGGGCCCCTTGTGCAATTTACCCTATTTTTTTATTTGCTTTGATTCTTCCTTTATTCTGAACAAAAATATACGCATTCTTCTGTCTAACTTGGAAGATCTTTCAACATTTATCCCTTCAAAATGAGAATATCAAAATTTTTATGTAATGCTTTTCAATTTTTAACCTTGGGCTCTTGATGTTTCTGCAATATAAAATTGCTTTCTAGGATAAAATTCTTGGTTGTTGATGCAGGCATGCAACTATACCACCATCCATACTCATTGGACAGCCAGAAAGTTCGCATGGTATTGGAAGAGAAAGGCATTGATTACACGTCGTACCATGTCAACCCTTTGACTGGAAAGAACATGGATCCCTCATTCTTTCGCATGAATCCATCGGCGAAGCTCCCCGTCCTTCAAAATGGCTCTCATATCATATATCAAGTCCTTGATATAATCCAGTACGCATTTTTTCCATTCTCCTTTATCGTTCACCTTCTGTGATGCTTCATGATAATTTTTCTAAAACAAGACTGTTGTGCTTTAGGTACCTAGAGAGAGTCACTGTCTCTTTGAACGGTGATGACAACACTGTCAACAATGAGGTCCTACAATGGATGCAAAAGATTGAAGGCTGGAATCCAAAGATCTTTACCCTTTCTCATGTTCCGAACAAATACCGACTTTTTGTCTCTAAGTTCGTTAGAAGAGTGGTGATTGCACGAATGTCGGAAGCCCCTGATCTGGCTGGCGTCTATCATGCTAGGCTGAGAGATGCTTATGAGACAGACGACGAATTGAAGGAACCAGATATTGTCAAACAGAGTGAGGAGAAACTGACAAGACTTCTTGATGAAGCCGAAATGAAGCTGAGCAAAACGCGGTGTCTTGCTGGCGATGAGTTCACTTTGGCGGACTCTATGTTCGTCCCAGTGTTAGCAAGGCTCTCACTTCTGAATCTAGAAGAGGAGTATGTCAAATGCCGGCCGAGATTAGCAGAATATTATGATAAGGTAAAGGACAGATCAAGTTATAATTTGGTGATTGGGAGATATTTTTTAGGATGGAGAAAGTATAGAACTTTGCTGAAGACTATATGGTTTCTTTGCATTAGAAGCATGTTCAGGAAGTATTGAGAGCATGATCAGTTCATAAACAAAAACTTTAAAGATAACGCAGATTAATATTGAATTTGTGTGATTATAAATACATGAGGAACAAGCAAGGCTCAATCAAGTCAAGATGGGAAGCCTTGAATTAAGGAGAATAGCTGGCTTTATTTCTCTTTTGGTTCTCTCAATCATTAGCTTCTGCTGAGGAGAAAATGGGCATCCTTTTTAAGTGACGGTGCTCTCTTTTACATGTGCAAGCTGCTGATTTGTGAAGATATTGGCTATTGTATAATATGCTTTTTTGCAAGGTTTATAATATTTTTCTTCCAAGTACAATGAAACATTTTCAAGAAATCTAGGAATGAATGTATTGTAAGAAGATGAAATATGATTGTTTGATCGTAAATATGATTTATCACGAGATTAGGGAGAGAAAACAGACGAATGGCGAGAAGTTCATATAGTCAAGCCCAATTTGTTTGGGATATATGTTTCGTTTGTTGTGCTTGTTATTCTTTTTTGAATTTATGAATAGCTATCTCGCAAGGGCTCAAATCTTGTTATTCTCAAGATTTTCTTCCAACTCTCATTGGAAGATAGTTATCCCGCATGCCGTCAGCTAGAAGTTCGTCGAAGTAGAAGCAAAACGATCAACTTTGTGTACTCTTCCTTTTACTTGTGATCTAAGTTTGATCTTCTTTTTATGGCTTTTCGTGCTTTTGGAGGTGAACTTCTAAATTGCAATAGCTGATGCATCGTATTTGCTTGCGAATGAGTCGCAAAAATTGAGCTAGACAATATTCTGAATCCGAAAACGTCCTCTTCTTATTGATTCAAAGTAGCTAAAAAGTGTCAAAAGTCGATTAAAGTTTAAGAGATTTAAACAGCTTAAGGTGTTTGGCAGCACCAATGAGCTGAGCTATTTAATTCCTTCTAATAATATAGCTAAGGCTAGTGCTTTATTCTCCTTTGTTTCATATACATATTAAGATTAGAAGAGCATTATAAATTAATTTTAATTTTTTTTAAAAAATTATTAATTTTAAAAATTAAAATTATAGAAATGTAGCAACTTTAGTTCTTCTATCAGAATTATGCTCTTTTTTTGGCCAATTTGAATGAAGAGTTAAAACTAATTTGAATTATTTCATTCTTTGTTTTCACTCTCCTCTCCAAAACTTTGATTTCTCCCCTCTAAATTTAAATTTTAAAATTAAAATATTACTATTTTAAAATAATATTTTAAAAAATAAAAATTTAATAACTAGAAATAATTTTAAAATATGAGTTAAAATTTATTAATTTTGTCTTAACTGAGATTAAATTATAATATTTTTAAAACTTAAGATTTAAATGATTTTTTTTTAAAAATTAAAACTAATTTATGTAATTTGCCTATTAAATATATGCTTCTTTAGATTAACAGGTAATAATAATTCAAAATGTAATTTTTGAATATTTTTATTCATATATTAGGATGTTTAAATCAGGGATTTAAAATTCCACTAAACTATTCAATAGTTTCGTATCGATTTCAGTTTAAATAGATTTGAAAAAGCTTCTAATTATTTGTTTCAGCTGAAACTCGATAGTTTCGACAGTTTCGGACAAGTTTCGATTAAAACTATCGAAACTCGATCGAAACTATTGATATACATTTTTTTTCAAAAATAATATTCAATAATAATTATTAATAAATTTAAATAATTTATAGAAAATTTTGAAATTATTGATATTAAGGCCTCATTTGTTTCGAGATTTTTTTTAACTCAATACAAATTTTAATTATAAAAATCAATTTTATTACACATCTAACACAAATATAAATCTTATAATCAATTTTATTTCACATCTCATGCACTTTTTAATATTAAAATAAAATTTGTTGATATTAAATTTTAAAAATAAATTAATTTTTTTTCATTGTCTAAAAAAAAATTTGAACTAAATGATGTCTAAAATTATTGAAATTATTAAAATTATATTTTTATCTGGGAACTGAAATTATATTTACATAAATCTTTTGTCGTATTAAAAAGTTGGAAATTATGGTTTTTTGGCTGAGGACCTCACGTTCATGGCCCAGCAAATTTAATTAGAAAGAGACGCAGTGCAGTATAACTGTATTTTTGCGGTTGATTGATTGATAAAGAGAGAGAGAGAGAGAGAGAGAGAGAGAGAGAGGGAGAGAGAGAGAGATCCTCGCTTCAATCTCTCGCTCGCAATGAATGCTCTGGCCAGGCCATGCTCCGATGAATCACCGAAGAGACCCTTAGCTGAGCTGCTTCGCCATTAATTCTTGAAACAGTCCTTTAGTTTTTTTGACTCTCTGAGCAGTTTGGGGTTTGATTGGAACAGCCATGGCGGCCGGGACGGAACTGGCGGGTTCTCCGGCGCGCTACGTCGTCCTCGTCTCCGCCGGGGCCAGTCACTCGGTGGCGCTCCTTTGTGAGTGGGAGCGGACCTGCTTCTTTTTCTTTTCTCGCATTGGCTTCGTTTTGCTCCTAATACTATCCTTTGAGCTTTCACTCGTCGAGTTTTGCTGTTGGTGTGGGGTGATTTGTGCGTTTGCTATTCTGTGCTGCGATTATTTCACAAAAGCGGGAGATTTTAGGGGTTTGATAAGCTTTCGAAACAGCGAGTTCTAGGGTTTAAGATTTATTATTTTGAAATTTGGAAGTGTTGAGCTGGGAGCCTGGGAAGGATGGCTTCATGGCGGCGTCTTCCATTTGTGTTCTTGATAAGATTTGAAGACCTGAATGGACGTGATTGAGTTGAATCTCTTGTATTAGTGATATATTTGAACCACTTTCAACAAAGAATTTAGTCATGATCTACAATTTCCTTAGTTCCAAAAAAGAATGTAGAAGTGCTCCATTGGAAAGCTTGATCATATTGTATTGTGATTTAAATAGAGAGTAGGTCGAATAGGCGAACATTTACTTGCCACAGTTGTCGGTAAAGCTTAGGTTACCAAGTTCTATGTGCAAGCTTCCCTTGATATGGTTTTCTGTTGGAATTTGTGGTTTTATGTAAGATCTTGAGACAAATGCGAAACAGAAAGTGCAATCTTACTTCTCAAAAGTCTCTTTCTTTTGTTTCAATTGTAAAAACATGGACCTTATTCAGTGCAAGCAACGGGTCAGAGATCTGAACATGGTTGTGGTCAATATAGGGATATTGCTAGAGCGATCATCCTGTGAATAACTTTACTAGCCTTTCAAAGGGGAGACAAACTGTTTCTTGCATATAAGCTCATGCAATTATACTATCAATATTTCCTTATGTACATGTGAACCTTCTTTACCACTTTGTGGCCTAACAATAAAAGTATGGAGAATTATTGGAGTATTTTTTTGAAAATTATTTTAAGTTTCTGAGAGTTCTTGTTGATATGTATAAGAAGATTTTGATATTTCTTGATAAATTCATTCCAAACATATTTTGAAACTATGTACAGTTCTGCAATTCTTTTGTGTCAGCATCTTCTTGGATGAAGCAAATATATAGGTGGATATAATGCCATATTTAGAGATGAACTGAGTGGTAATGATCCCAATCAGCTTCAGGTTTCTGAGTAGGCTTGGTTCCTCTGTGTCATTTGTTCATGTTTTACATTAAATGCAGACTCTTGATAGCAACTTACGTTGATAATGAACTTTCAGTGCTAGCATTTTCATGCTAATTCTACTTGGGAAATTATGTTGGTTCTTCCTTTTCTTCTTTTTTGACGTTGCAGAACATCTCAATCTATTTTTGGCTAGCATATTCAAAAATTACAAGCACGTGTCCATCAACATAGACTGGACTTTTGAGTTTTTTGAATGTGCAGAGCTTTTCTTCTAGGTTATAAAATTTATTTTGAATGTATCACTGAGGTGCAGTGAAAATAACCAAGGAAATGAAATTTGGTATCTACGAAACAACCATTGTTTCCTCCAGCTTCTTATTTCTCTTAGAAGAATATTCCATTATTGTTCCGCTGATGTCCTGTTACAATTATGTTTTATTCTGCTTTTGACACTTTTCTGCTTCATTATCTGTATGAATTTCTAGAGGCTGGAAACATCTATCTGGTATGTTCAAAGGTATAAACATGACGACATATTAACTGGAACAATAATGCATTGCTAATGGCTTTGTATTTGTTGCTTATATGTGCATTGTCATTATTATCGCAAAAGATTGCAGCGCAGTGTATTTAGGTGGCTTATATATCTTAGATCCTTCATTTGTGGGGAAAGAAAATATGATCAGCTCTAATATCAAGCTGATGTAGCGTGAGGTCAAAAAATGAATCTCAAGTGGCCAATAAAACCTTTGTGCCTAGGTGACTTGCAATAAAGACTTCTAATATGGTAAATGGACGTAATGTGACATGCTAACTAAATAAATGTAGAACTAACTATAAATTGAGATGTCACGGAGATTAAACTTAAGTTACTCTTAATTATAAAGTTGCATATTCTCATGAAATTTCATAGAATTCTAAGAAATTCAGCAACGTTCCAATAAATCCGAAAGCTTGAAGAAGCTTGTATAAAACTTTTAAGTTATTCTGCACATGTGATCAACTGTGAAGGAGGTGAATAACATTTAGGCAAGATATTCTCGGCAAATATGATAACTATAAATCAAATCAAGTTCCAGAAAATTAAAGAGGAGAAGTCAATATCAATTTCAAGGTATCTTCCAGCCAACAAAAACAGTGGCAACTCAAGTAAACTTAGATATTACGTTGAAAACTTAAAGAACAATAAAGAATTTTGTATGTTTAGATATCTAGCTTTGAATGAACTTAAAATTTATACAACAATAACAACCAAGCCTTAATCTCACTTGGTGGGGTCGGCTACATGAATCCTTTGTTTCTATTGCGCTCTCTCAATTAACAAATCCTTATCTAGGTCTAAGTGAGTAAAGATCACTCCTTGTAGTTTCTTGTCATATCTTCTTCTTTGGTCTTCTTCTTTGGTCTTCTTCTTTCCTTTGTATATGGGCAAAATTCAATAACTTAATTTTTTTAACTGGAGCTTCAATCGGCCTGCGATTTACATGTTCAAACAATCTAAACTGACTTTCTTTAAGTTTATTCTCAATTAGTGCAACTCTAACTTTCTCGTGGATATACTCATTTCTCATTCTATCATTTCGTGTATACCCACACATCCTCCTTAATATCCTCATTTTTATAATACTTATTTTATTTGTATGTCTTATCTTTGTAGGTCAGCATTCAACACCATATATCATCATTGATCTTACAACAGTTTTACAAAATTTACTCTTAAGTCTGGATAAAATTTTTTCATTGCATAAAATACTAGAAGCATTTCTTTGTTTTACCTATCTTACTTGAATCCTGTTAATTACATCGTTATCTATTTCATCATCATTTTGTATGATTGATCTAAGATATATAAAGCATTCATTATTCTTGACAATTTAAACACTAATTGTCACATCACTAATATAAGTGCTTCTTTCTTGACTATATATTCAATTTTTGATCTATTAAGACGAAAACATTTAGATTTTAAAGTATTTTTTCAAATCTCGAGTTTTGCTTTAGCTCCTTCTTTACTTTTATCAGTAAGGACAATATCATCTATGAAGAGCAAACACCAAGGCAGATATTTTGGATATGTCCAATCAGGATTTTCATAACTAAAGCAAAAATGTACGAACTTAAAGCTGAGCCTCGGTGTAATTCAACTGTAATAGGAAAACTCTTAGTCAAACTTTTTTGTGTCTGAACATAGATAACAGTTCCTTTATACATATTTTTAATAACTTGAATATAAGTAGTGTAAATTTCTTTTGATTTTATGCCAAGTAGATCTATTATGGAAGCTATTTGTTTATTAAGAAGTTTAATGGAGAAGTTGAGGAGAGATAAGAAAATCTACATTTAGTTTTTATTTATTTGAAGCAAACTTATGATAAAGAATGAACTTAAAATTTATATTAGAATTTAATCTAAACCAGAAATAAAGAATAATCGTGGAAAGGAAATTATCCAAATTCAACTGAACTGTTCAGAAAATCCAGAGACGAATAACAACCAGAGAAATCAGAGAAATATGAAAAAATTGAAACCTTAAAACTTAGTAATGCCTTAAGCCAATAATTCAAGAATTGTAACACCTTTGCAGCCTTAGCCAAAAACCTGCAGCCACCTGCTGAGAATTGATAATTGGAAGGAGATCATCGTATTCCCCTATTGCTCCGGCAATGTTTCGACACCACTTGTGTCTGGATCATTCAATTGAAACAAAGAATTCATTGTTCTCCACTTTGTATTGGAAATCAACTCGACATCATCAGCAGGTACCCAGCAACATTAGCTTTTGTGAGCTTTATAGAGGAAGAAGAGTAGGGATAGGCAGAACCTCCTTGTACTTGGTAGTTCTAGGCTTCTCTGTGGAGGCTGGTGATGTAGCTCGCGTAGGGTCGACATGCTACGAGACGCGATCATGGGCGAAGTTGTTTACACAGAGCAGGTGAGATGGCTGGTGGCTTTAGCGGCTGGAATAGATGGAATTAGAGCTCGATCAAATTTTATAGTTCAATTGATGAAAAGTTGCAACACAGTTCCCCATTTCATCTTCACATTTAAGTCCTTTTCTTGACCTAAATTGGTCTATTTGAGTTCAATTTGACTCAAATTGAACCTGACTTGATCTGAGTTTAATCTGATTAACTCAAATTGATACCAACATGTCCACAAAACATATAAGGTGGGCATTCTGACCACTATAATAAAATCGAAATGACTCAAAATACAACGAAATTATAATAAAATAAATGGATCCATGCTCTAACGTGTGAATTGCGTCAATGCACCTGTACATGTCTGAAATTCCCTTGCATCATCAATGCCTTATCCTTCAAAAAATCTTGACTGCATCGAAGATAGGTGCATGTGTACTGAAGTAGCTTGAGATGAAGTCAATTGCTCGTGTAACTCAATAGTCCTCAAAATATAGTGAACTCATCCATCTGAAGAATCCCGCATTAACACTTAAGTAACATGAATATAGTAATATGGCCCGATGCACAATGGGTTGGCGGCATTGATAGTTCGGGTCCTCGGGAAGAAGTGCAGCAGCAACCTGAGAGGCTATTATTGGTTCGCTAGGCTTGGAGGCTTCCAAATAAAACTAGGAATGATAGTAGATATGGTAGAAGAAAATTGGAGTGGAATCAGTGAAGAGTACATATACTCAGGAAGTGGTTCAACATATGATGATGTAAGATTTGACACATCATACTATCTTAAATTTAGGTATTTCAAGTTCATATGCATTCAAGCTAATCTTTCTATACACTTGATAGAACCTATCTTACTCGCAATTAGTTTTGACTGAATTTATATAGACCATCACATAATCTTTTACAGACTATTCCATTACTCTTCTATATGAATTTGCTACTTAGCATAATTTAGGGTTAACTTAGCTTGACTATTATTCTAGAGTTTATTGTAAAAACTGAACAAACCTAACTTAGACAAAGATATATATCATTTGATAGATCTACTCGGTGGTCTACATCTGTAGCCATTGGAGAATCTGTCACAAAGTGTGGACGCTAGTAATAGTATTCTTCCTTCTTCAATGAAAGAAAAACAAACTCAAATAGAGTAAAGACAGTGTCCTCACAACAAGGCAAATGTGCACATAGTAAGCTCAACATAGTCTTCTTATACCAACAAACTCAATAACTTAGAATGGACACTCACATGATCAACTCGAATCACCAACTCTATGGTTTCTCTAAGCCTTGCTATAAGTGGTTGTAGGGTTTCAGCTCAATGGTTTCATTTTGTTGTTGTGCTGATAAAAAGTAAATGGAGACTCAAATTATTTTGTTCTGGAGTGATGAGGTCATGGAGCTCTCCACATAAAATCACTTATGGCAAATAAAAATTCCATACAAAGCATTTGTCTCCAAACTCGAAGACGTATATGTATGGCTCGGCACGATGTATCACAATCTATTCGATAGTCTTGGCTTACTAGCAATGTATTCATATTATCCATGGGGATAAAAACATTGAAAATAATGGGGAGCTATTTTTGAACCACAGAAAGTTGGCTAACTACTTAAATGCAGACACGAGATTCAGGACGCAACTCAACAGTGAGTACTATCTCAACCAATGAATCATAGGATACTGAGTCTATAAGATTATCATCACTGATGAGTAAATTCTTAGTCCTCTATCGTGTCACCAGAGGACTAGCACTCGAGGTTAATAGGTGAGTCTGACTTAACAAGTAGATATTCTATAGAGACTATTGAAGAATCACTAATTAATAGCTCACAAATGTCCATATCATACCAAGGATCGGGATAGTAGGTATATCCCTCGACGAATATATCATTGGTCACTTGCACCTTTAATACATAAGGCACATCACTATTTTGGCTCTCTTGTTGAAACTATATGGAGCTCAGTAGAGAGACTTGCTTCTCGCCAAGCTGGGAGCAATCCAGCTCCTCACATTGCATCAAGCTTAGATGGGAAGAATCCATCTCCACCTTAGCCTTAGTAGAAGGTCCGTCCTTAGGTCAGTAGGTGACTGATTCTATGAAGTATTCAATTGGCTCAATAGAGGGTACATCAGTAACCTCTCTAGAAGCTTTAGTCACCTAAGGTTCAGGAATGTTCAACTCTAACGACGGATTGGCATAATAATTTGACATATTTGTGGAAGTAGACGGAGTAGTCTTACTAGAAACTAGATAGATTTCACAGCAGCATACCTCCAAGCTTTCCATAGGATTAGATTTCTGGGGCTCATGTAACGGATCACTATTAGTTTTTGCTTAAGGAGTTTGGATCACCATAGATTCTGTATGGGGGATTTCATGCCTTCTAATTTTGTAAATGAACTAGAGGGTGAGGTCACATTAGAGAATTTTATATAGTTCGTTGTATATGATCCTCTCGGCTTCGCAAGATTTTGTTAGACCCTTCTACGATTGAATGTGACAGAATATGTTCTTGATTTCATTATGGGTAACACCTAAATCTACAATCCAAAGTTTACCTAAGATCACATGTGCAACACCCTTATATATGGCATCACAACGTACGTGAGTTGAATAGAACCCTAGCTGTATGAAAACTAGACAATGCTAGTTAATAAGAGTTGTGTAACCATTTTTTAGAATGGCCTTGTACGGAGGGAGGTGTGTCTCGAGAAAGATTCTAGTGATCCAAAGTATGCAAGACGACTAAATTGTCTTCACTCTAATCACTAATAGCCAACTTGCATGCCTTAGTACCCATTTTGTAATAGAGGTGGACTAAGATGATAACAAACAACCTCTCGTAGTTCTTCTGAAGATTTTCTATCGAGGTCACATATAGGTCAAGGTGGTGTGATATGATTAGATTGATTGGTCCTAGACCTAATGACTTCGATCCTATTGAGTCAATCACTCTTCTCATCATGTTGATCACGTATTTTACGGATCATGTTATATTGCCGACGATCAGCATGCTCTTTTCATTATAATCACATATAAGATAAGGCATTCTTAGTAGGAATGGGATCTAAACTTCTAGGATATATAGGAATACTAAATGTGTATCTACAAGAGACACTATATAGTGAATAAAGATCTTTATATGCCATAATATGAAAAAGCAGATGAAAATGCAAGTATATGCATGAAAAGATTAAACAAGCCTAAGCACTACCCTAGTCACTTATTCAAAACAAGGATCGGATGTTGCTAAGAAGTAATACACAAAACTTTGCCCTAATTCCACATTGATGTAGGGAAAGAAAGTGTATTGACCTATATATATTCCAAATAAAATTATCTCTCATACCAAGCTGATGTAGCATGAGGTGAGAAAATGAATCTCACGTAATCAATGAAGGTTCTGCACCTAGGTGATTTGCAATAAAGATTTCTAATATGGTAAATGGGCTTAAAATGCAGTGTGCTAATGTAAAATTAACTATAAAGTGAGATGTTAAGGAGATTAAACTTTAAGTTACTTTTAATTATAAAGTTGCATATTCGCATGAAATTTATGAAGTTCTAAGAAATTTGGCAAATGTTCCAATGAATCTAGAAGCCTAAAGCAAATTTAGACAAGACATCTATCAAATTACTGGAAGAATTAGCTAACATGTATAAAACTTAAAAGTTATCCTTGGCAAATATGATAATTATAGATCAAGTCAAGTTCTAGAAAATTAACGAGAAGATGAATTCAAGTTCAAGGTTTCTTCCAGCCAATGAAAATAATGACAACTCAAGTAAACTAAGATATTACGTTGAAAGCTAAAAGAACAGTAGAGAATTCTATATATTCAGATATCCAACTCTGAATGAGCTTAAAATGTATATTAGAAATTTAATCTAAACTAGAAACAAGGATTAGTCATGGAAAGGAAATGATCCAACATTCAACTAAATTGTTCAGGAAACCCAGACATGAATAATATGAAGGAAATGAAGCCTTAAAACTAGTAAAGCCTCAAGCCAATGATTCAGGAGCTGCAACTCTTCTGCAGCCTCAGCATGAAACCCATGGCCACCTGCCTAGAATTGACAACTAGAAGGAGACCGTCACAGTCCCCCTACGACTCTGACAATGATTTGATGCCATTAACATCATCTTCTAAGAGCTTTATAGAGGAAGAAGGAAGAGTAGGACTTGGTGGAACCTCCCTGTACATGATCTAGCTTCCCCATGGAGGCAAGTGATGTTGCTCGCGTAGGGGCGACGTGCTATGCAGGACACGATTGTGGGTGGAGTTGTGCACACAGAGTAGGTGAGATAGTCAGTGGCTTCACTAGTTACTGCAAATAGAATTTGAACCGGATCCAACTTTACTCTCTGTTTGGCACGAGGACCAAGATTAGGACTAAAATAGTACTAATTTAAAAAATAAAAAAATAATAATAAATAATTTTTTTTAATTATTCTACATAAATTTTAATATAAAAGAACATTATTTTACTTCACATACTCAATAATTTTTAATAAAAATATTAACGTTATTTCACATCCTACATAAAAATACTTGATTCGAACATTTTGGCCTAGGATGTGAAATAAAGTTGATATTTTTATTGAAAATTATTGAGTATGTGAAGTAAAATAATATTTTTTTTATATTAGACCTTGTGTAAGATGATTAAAAAAATTTATTTATTATTATTATTATTATTATTATTATTTTAAACTAGTACCATTTTGGTCCTTGCGCCAAACAAGGACTTAGGGCTCAATTTGATGAAAAATTGCAACAAAGCTCACCATTTCATCTTCTTCACATTTAAGTCCTTTGCTTAACCTAAATTGGTTTATTTAATTCAATTTGATTTAAATTAAATCTAACTTGATCTGATTTGAATCTAATTAACTCAAATCGGTACCAACATATTTACATAACATAAGGTGGGTGTTCTCACTTATATGATAAAAATCCAAATGACTCAAAACACAACAAAATAGAATAAAATAGATGTATCCATGCTCTGATGCTCGAACTATGTCGACACTCCCATTCATGTTTAAAATGCCCCTGAATAAGGAGACCCTCAGAAGCATTTTCCATAATAGGCAGATTTGAAGTTATCTGAGAAATTATCACATTTTGATTGATTTTGAGTTATATTTTTTTTTGTATTTGCTTAAATATATTTGTTATGTATATTTTGTATTTAATTTTACATATGTTATAATTATTGTGATTGAGTTTGTTTTATGAGGCTACCTACTTTTGTAATAAGGTTAGATAAATGAAATGAAATTTGGTCTTTTGGTGTTCTAGATCTAGGTTAATGAGTTGATATTTCGGTGAAGAAAAGGATGAGGTTAGCTATAGTTGAGAATCTTTTATTAGCTAATTTATCCTAATTGAGTAAAAAAAAATCCATTTCCCAAATTTCCTCCTTATTCATTCACCCACTTTCTCTACTCTGTACATGTTTGATTCTCACTTTTGCATGTCGCTTCACCCTGCATTGCTCATCAACCAATCGGTCGTTAACTATCCGCTTATGTGTGCAAGGCGGCGTCAACCATTCGTATCTCCAACTCGATCCTCGCGGGGATCCACACGTGCACGAACATGGTGCTTGAGTGAAGTCATGCACTCGAGCTTGTGCACATGATCCCCCACGCGCTTGACCTATGCATGCGATCGCAACACATTCGCCAACCCTCCCATGTGCTAGCCTGCACCTGAGCAGTCTCCTCGCTCCTAATGCACGCCCTCTAGTCGATCATATCGCACTTTTGACTGAACATACTTCACGCACACCTTTTGGGCGCACCTGTGTAAATGCTTGTGGTACTATCTTTGCTCGCTTGAGCACCCTAGCCCTAGCGTTATATCAGCCTTTGGCTCGAATACACCTCATTTCCCATTCAATGGTATAAATATTTTCGAAACAACTAATTATTGATCACTCAGTGTCAATGGAAATTATTTGCTCAATTATATTATTTTTTGGCCTTAAATTATGAGTTCCAAGGCTCAACTAAAAGAATTAATTATTGCTAACCCAATTTTGTCCTTAAATTCAGATTTGATTTATTAAATAAATCGATGCCCTAATCTAATTGATAAATTTTGATTTATCAAGTGATCTAATTTAATTTTAGCTTTAAGTTAATTTAATTTGTGGAATTAAAGTTTTTTAATTATCATAAAATTATATACTGGAAAAATATTTTTCACTTTAATTAAAATAATTTGCTGATTAAATGTTGATAATTTTAAATTTTAAACATCA
Organism: Apostasia shenzhenica; assembly: GCA_002786265.1. NCBI lineage: Eukaryota > Viridiplantae > Streptophyta > Magnoliopsida > Asparagales > Orchidaceae > Apostasia > Apostasia shenzhenica. The sequence goes on from KZ451982.1 coordinate 5,603,745, forward strand.
TCTTTTAGTGGTCCCAAATCAAGTTTTGTATATTAGCAATGACTTTTACCTTTCTTACATTTTTTTGGCTTAGTACACATAATAATATTTGGGTGGAACAAATTTTGATCCCTTGAAACTCCTTGATACAGCTGATAAACTTGTGTGTTCTTGGGGAAGAGGTGAAGATGGACAGCTTGGTCATGGAAACGCTGAAGATTGTCTAGTTCCGACACTTCTGAATACGTTGGGTGGCTTGCAGATATTGTCCATTACCTGTGGAGCTGATCATACAATAGCATATTCTGAATCTGAATTGCAACTTTATAGTTGGGGATGGTGTGGCTCATTTATTTTCTTTTTTATCATTTTTTTTTATAGTAGGCCATACCATTTCGATGTTATGCTTAAGGTGAAATAGTTCAACTGCGTTTGCAATTTCTAGCTAAATGATAGTCCTGAGCGATCCAGGAGACTAGGTAACAGTTAGGTTGATAACCTTTACTCGTTTATGTTCTTAATTCCTGATTTCTGCAATAGTTTATATTATAAATGAAGGGAAAAAGTTGCCTCATTTTTGTGATTGAAGCTATTTGCTAGCAGCTCACCTTTGGTTTGGTGTGCATTTAGTTTATGATCCATTCCATGCTAATATTAATGAATCCTTTCTACCACTTATTTGTTGAATGTCGTAGAGGATAAATGCTTCTTTATGTATATGTGTGAAGATTGTTTATGCTGATTGTCAACCCCATGTGCATATCTTTTGGTTTTGATATAATAGCAAATTTCAGTTTTGAAGCTCTAGTTTAGTGTGCTGATTTTGGTTGGTAATTGAATTTCTTTCCAAACTTCTGTCTGTAGGCTTTATACAAAATTTTATAAGAGGTAAGTTGTGAATATAATATCAAAAAAAAGAAATTGAGAGAATATGAGTTGGTTGTTTTCGTAGGGGTGACTTTGGAAGGTTGGGCCATGGTGATTCTAGTGATGTTTTTACTCCACAGCCAATTATAGCATTACAAGGCATAAAGGTCAAACAAATAGCTTGTGGTGATAGCCATTGTTTGGCTGTAACTGCGAAGGGGGAAGTTCACAGGTTTGTGTATTATTTTTGATTTCTTGCAAACTTTTGGTTTCATTCTTTTTCTCACGGATATTTTGAGCTGTTGTCATATTCTTTTGGCGGCAACGTACCTTGCATGCTGATTGCTGCATAGTCTATTCAGTCTAGTTCTTTCTTTTCACTGACAAGAAATCTGCTTAATATTCCAATCCTGAAATAGATGTCTTGGAAAGAATATTCTTCCTCCGTTTTTTGAGAATCAATTTGTATGTGCAGCTCTAAACATCCTTTTATTTTCTTTAAAGAATTTAGTTCTTATATATTGATGAATGATACCTTAATTTGTCCTTACATTTGTACATGTTAAATTCTTTTTCTTTTGCATCTTAGTACTTAATTGCTTAAATTTACATAAAGATTTGAAATATACATATTTTTTACTTTTTTAGTTGGGGACGAAACCAAAACGGGCAGCTTGGTCTTGGCACAACTGAAGATTCTCTTGTACCAAAAATTATTGAAGCATTTCAGGTTTCAAGTGTTACTTCCATATTCTTTAAGTCACACCTAGGTCTATTATCTGTTGGCTTGGATAGGTATTGTCTATGCTAAAAATTGTTAAAATGTTTTCTATCTTCCATATCTTGCAAAGTAATGGATCTGTACTAAGATAATCTTTTGGTAAGCTTGGTTATGTCTTGTATTAAATTGTAATGGAATTATTGTCTTAGTCATCATTCAGTAGCCTTATCTCATCTAGTGAGACTGATTTCATGAATCATGCTTTGTGGCTAGACATTCAACCTGTGATTCTCATTATAATTTATCAAAATCTTTCTCTGTAACATCTAACCTGGTTAATTTTGGCCTACTCCTTTTCCATCATAATCCTTTGAACAAAAATGTTATTGGCCTGCCTTAAACTGTCTCTTTCACTTTCTATTGTATGACTATACTGCCTAAGTCATTCTCTATGACAATATTTTGAATGTATGCTACTCATACACATTCCTTAATATCATTTTTACCCTATCCTTGCACACCCTCCTACACGTCCATGTTTATAAATTCAGTTTGTTTGTATAAAAAGATCTGGTTTAATTGTTGGTTCACAATAATGCATCGCTTTAACTGTTTTAAGGATGCCCTCATTTGTATCCTGAGATCTTTGAGCAGTAATAGGCTGAGATGACTACGAACTATTACATCTTGGTTTTAATAGTGAGTCCATCATTACAGATCAGTGATTTTTTCCTTTAGTCCAGTAATTTTAAAGTTTCTTAAATTATTGTGATCATATTATAACATTTATGTTTAACTTGGATGTAATCACTAATCACTGTCCACCAAATGCACATGTTGTGGATGTATGCTGTAGCCTGTAGCGTATTTTTCCTTTGATGCTGTACATAAATTGTAATTGTTGCACTAGGACTTTACCTTGAATGGTTTACCATCTTTCATGTTTCTCATTTGAGAAATATCATTTGGGGATTATTTGAATTTGTATACTCAAAATTCCATGATCAATCATGCTCTTTCAATGAATTGAGTGAATGGCCTTTGTTTGAGTTGGCAAAATGTCGTCTTTCCTTTATCAATTTTGACAATCAGTTTAGTGAAGCTGAGCAAAGTTGTTCACAGTGCTCATCTTTGTTGTATTCTTGGGTTCTTCAAAGCATGACTAAATTATCTTGTGTTTCTTGTCAGGGTATTTCTGTCAAAATGGTTGCTGCAGGTGCAGAACATTCTGCTGCAGTAACGGAAAATGGTGACCTTTATGGATGGGGTTGGGGTCAATATGGAAACTTGGGTTTGGGTGACAGAAGTGACCGACTGATCCCAGAAAAGATTTCTACGAATGATGTACGTAAATGAGTGTTATTTCAGATGTCATTTTCATATCAAACTGCTTCCAATTTCATATTAGAACACTGTGTTTTTTCTGGAGCCAATTATGCTTGTTTCTTTATCACTGGGAACTTTATTTTGTGCAAATCTTGGGGAGAGGATGCTTATTGTCAAGTTTGTTCTTTGCTTGTGACTCATAAGTGATGCCTTCTGGCATATGGTTGTGCAATCATTCAATTTTGGCTTTAGCAAGTATATTAACAAATGTTGTTCTATAGCAATGACATGGTAATGCTCAAACCGAGGGAGAAAAATTGAGGCATGATACCCATGCAGTAACTAGTTGCAAACGATATAGCTATACTTAATTACCTAATCATCTTGGCTTTGGAATGCTTGGCTTGTCCTCGGACTTGGTCTGGGAGATGTTTTGATAAAATCTGCTAAGCTCAAAAAGCCATGACTAAGATTATAAAATATTTCTATTTGTTTCATGCTTGAAAAAATCATGGTTGCCTTGTGTGACATGTAATGACTATTATTCTGTCCACTCCAGTCCCTTATGTCTGAATTGATGAACAAAATCATTACTTTTAAGATTACACTGGAACTTTTGTTTTCTAACCTGATTGAATGTCGTTTAAAATTGGAGTACAAGCCTGATGACTGCTTGATATTTTGGTAATGTTTTGCATCAAATGAGTACAGGGACAGCAGATGGTACTTGTTGCTTGTGGGTGGCGCCACACAATAACTGTCTCCTCCTCAGGGGCTCTATACACCTATGGATGGAGCAAGTACGGTCAGCTTGGACATGGAGACTTTGAAGATCATCTCATTCCACATAGGTTGGAAGCTTTGAAAGACAGCATAATATCCCAGGTTCTATCGAATTTCTTTTAATGTACATTAGTTATTTTACTTTCATGTAATTTTCCGATTCTTACTAGGAGGCATCTAATGATATACGTTCGCTAAAACAAATTGTTTTTTAATAATCTGCAAATAGGCATGATATTACATAGAGTACAATTAAGCAAGATAACTAGGCTTAGTTGTGCAACGGGAATGGCGTTTTACTTTCAATTTCCTTCCATTGATAGTTTGGACATGTTCTACGTAGGATTAAACATTGTTAGCTTTCTTGAAGGACAAATACCATTAGATTTCATGTATCGTGTATGAATCAGAAGGATTAAAAAGCTCTACCCCCTGATCAGAGCTTTGTATAGATATGTATTCATTTAATTGGAATGGTGCTATTCGTGTGTATTACATAACATGAACTTGCACTAGAGTAGTTTCGGCTCCATCAAGTTTTCTGCTTTTATTTTATTGCTCATAATTGCTGTAGTTGTCTTGATCAAGGTTTGGTCAGAGGATTCAACATAAGGTTTTTGATAATATATGGTTTATTCTGCCTTTCTTTTCACTAAAATGTTTCACGTGCGTTATATCTGGTGTATTAGCAAGGTGAAATTCTATTTAATTCTAATCGATTCTAAATAAAATTTGATCTTGAACTGACTAAGGTTGGTTCTAGAATTTTTTGAATTGGAGCCAAATCTAACTCCTTTATGCCCAAATTGGTATCAAATTGAAAAAATCAATTCATACTTAGTTTGAGTCCAATTTCACCTGTTGTTTAGCAACAAATTAAAGCGGTGGTTCTACAATTAAAATTATGTGTAAAATATTTATACCTTTTGAATAATATTCATTTTCATGATATAGATCCAGCAAAAGATGCTTAAAAGTTTATCTTAAACATTTATTTTTTAAAACTTTAAATATAATAATAAATCGTGAAATATATTTTTTATTCAATAAAATGTCATTTAATTAATTATGAAAGTACAATCTAAATAATACAAATAAAATAGTAATATTAATAAAAAAATTTAATTCTTTATGAATAGACATAAATAAATAAATGAGATAGAATTTATAATTTTTTCATAATACGTAGGTTTGCAGTATCTGCAAAAGAATATAAAATCTCTATTAATTGAATATATGAAATAATAAAATAAATATTCCATTTGTTCATTAATAAATTTGATAATTATTAATTATTATATCAATCATCTGGCTCGATATTATTTCTAGAATGATAGAATCGATAATTATACCAAATCATTCGATTCTGAAAATTTTAGATGCTATGGATTACTTATAATTTTATGAAAAAATTAATTGTAATTTTATAGAGCTAAATGTAAATAAAATTGTTAAAATTTTTTATTTGTAAATAAAATAATTTAAATTTATAAAAAAATATTTAAATATTATTAAATTCAAATAGAATAAATTAATTATATTTTACTTAAAATCTTTATCTTTGCTATTGCCCTCTTTCCCTTGCTCTTTTTTTCCCCTTCCACTTACTCGCTCTCCAATTCACTGCTTATCCTCTCTCTCTTCTATATCTACTTCGCCACCTAAGCTCCTCACCTCTCTTCTCTCCGCTTTTGCCGAATTATTATTGTTTATATTTAGTATATGTATTAAAAATAATATTGATATATATAAAAAATAGTGAAATACAAACGTATACTAAAATACATTTGAAAAACTAGGGATCAAATTTTAATTTTTGCTGTAAAAATTAGAACATAGTAAATTTTTAATTTAAAATTTTAAATAGTATAAGATTAAATCATATTTTGTAGTATATTGACAACTGTAAGACTAAGAATAAAATAAATGATGAGTCCAAATTATAATTTCTTAGTATCTAACATGATGACTAAAAAATCTCAAACTCGGTTATGGTATTAATAAACAAAATTCAAGCCACCGTTAACTAAATATGTGGAATAATTGCAAAATAAAATATTTAATTTATCCATTTTAAGATTAATAAATTTAATAGATGCTTATTATTAAATTAGTTATTTAGATTGGTTTTAATTCTCGAATGAAGAATCATACAAAAATTTCTAAATATATTTTGAAAGATACTAAATATATATAGATAGAATATAATATTATAAATTCACTTTTAAATTTAAATATGTGCTTTTAATTTCATCTTTTTAATATAAATAATTATAATAAATTTATAAACAAATTTTTTTAAATATATTATAAAAATTATTAAATGAGTATACACATAAATATATATATATATATATATATATATATATACAATAACGAGTTTAATTGATTAATTTTTGGGTAGGTTAACTTCGAGCTAAAAAAATTGAATTTTTTTTGAACGAGATTTTCATATAAAATTACCACCCTTACATGGTTTTAAGTTTCATTTTAATTGATTAGTTTTATTTTAGTTTGATGAAGATTGATTCGAAGCTCTTTTTAATACCATTATGTTGTAAATGTTGAAATTAATATTAATAAGGGTAATTACACCCAGGTCCCTAAGTTTAAAGCTTAATAACGCACAGGTTCACGTTTTTAAAATTATAACATCAGGGTTTCTGAGTTTGTTCAAATTTATATCTTGAATTTGAGAGTGAAATTAAAATAGAAACTGAATTTTAAAAAATTGAGCTTAATCAATATATGCAATATAGATATATACAAAAATATCTTATATATGAATTTCAACAAAAATATCTTATATATGAAATACCAAAAAATATATATAACTTTCTTTTTCAAATATTAAAATGTATATAATTTTCGTATTTATATATCTAATCAATTGTCCTACAGCTACTACTTTAATCAAGATTTGGTGGATCCTATGACTCAGATTTTTATAAAATTTGTATTTCTTCATTCTTATTTTTATATATAGTATAGGTAATTTACAAATTAAAGGTATAAATAGGACAATTTTTTACTTTTTCATTCTTAACTTTATATATAAAATATAGATAAATTTTGTATCCTTTTTCTCAAAAGGCGTCGATTATAATATTTCTACATGCTATTTGAACTTCTATTTCCTACAACTAAGATATTTTTTTGGTAATTTAGAGTTTTCTTGTTAATAAGATGCAAAGATACTAATTATTTTAGCCATTTGTTACTCAAGTCACATTAACTATCCTGATACTTTGTTGTTCATGTACATCAGATATCAGGCGGGTGGAGACACACAATGGCCCTTACATCTGACGGAAGGTTATATGGTTGGGGATGGAATAAGGTTCTTGTTACAAAAGTAATCTTTATTTATTTTAATAATTTATGGTTGAGCAATCGTCGTAAAAGTTAGTCACACTTTTAAGACTATTTTTAGAACAATAGAAGGAAGTTTTAGTGTCACACAAAGGGTTAAATAATGGCCAAGAAAATTGATCCCAAAAGTATGATATCTACATCAATTTAGTAGCATAAAATCCCAATAATGGACTGCATAAAATCAAATTAAAATTAAAATTAGAATTAAAATAAAATTTATAATTTTGTTAAATTTTAATGCTAAAACACCCCTTGATGCAGAGCATTCTCAGTATTGTTTGCACTAATAAAAATATAAGTATTAATCAAGATCCTTGCATGAAATGCTAATTATATATTTTTTATGTATTATGTAATTTATTTTTATTTTGTATTAAAAAAAAGAGGAAAAAAAAACGCGGGCCTAATGATCCGCGCCTGCCCAGGCAGACCTGACTGCACGCGCGATCGCGGCCCGGGCGCGGGCCTGAGGGCCCGCGATGCCTAGAGGGTGGGCGACCCGCGAATCGGGCCCGGTCGGCCACTACTGGGCCCGCCCCTGTTTTGCGCCAGAAAACCCACCGGTTGTCCGACGAGTTGACCGTCGTCGACCTTCCCATTCCCCTCTCTATAAATAGAACTTCTGGGGGATATTTTCAAACATTCAGAACTCCGATTTCAGTGATTTTTGAAGCGTTGGACTCCTGCCACTGTGGAGAACATCCCTAGCAGCATCTTGATGCCAAGGAAGGACTTGTGGCATTCCGGTTTCAAGAAACGATCGAAGGACTGATCGCCGACTCGTCATCATCCTATATTTTTGTTTTATTTTCTACACTTATTCTTATCCTACTTCTTGTGCTAAGTTGTTCTGTTCTGACCTTTTGTTTGGCGCATGTGTGTAGATTCCCGAGCCATTAATAAAATCATGATCAAATATCGTTTTCCGATCCCTCGATTGGATGACATGCTTGATATGATGGCTGGAGCTGTGATTTTTTCAAAGATTGATTTACGAAGTGGCTATCACCAGATTCGAATTTGAGAAGGAGACGAATGGAAGACTGCATTTAAAACAAAAGACAGTCTTTATGAATGATTAGTCATGCCCTTTGGTCTATCTAATGCACCTAGAACTTTTATGCGAGTAATGATGCAAGTACTTTGACCATTTATTGAAAACTTTCTCGTTGTCTATTTTGATACAACAACAACCAAGCCTTAATCCCACTCATTATCTATTTTGATGACATTCTAATTTATAGTTGTTCCCTAAGTGATCACATAAACCATTTGCGGTAAGTCCTCACCGTTCTCCATCGTGACAAGCTCTTTGTGAATCTGAAGAAATGCATGTTCATGACGCCATCGGTTATTTTTCTCGGATTTATCGTATCCAGTGAAGGTGTATCAGCAGATCCTGCTAAGACACAAGCCATTCAAGATTGGCCAGTACCAACAAATATTCATGATGTTAGTAGTTTTCACGGATTAGCCACCTTTTATAGGCGGTTCATCTGCGGGTTCAGCACCATCATGGCACCAATAACAAATTGTCTAAACAGAGGAGAATTTTGTTGGACTAGCGCCGCAACTCGAGCCTTCCAAGAGATCAAGGATAGCCTAACTGAGGTTCCTGTTCTCCACCTACCTGATTTCAGTAAGGCTTTTGAAATTGCATGTGACGCTTGAGGCATAGGCATAAGAGGAGTGCTTAGCCAAGAATGCCATCCCGTAGCCTACTTTAGCGCAAAGTTAAATGAAGACCGACAACGTTATTCAACTTATGATAAGGAATTTTATGTAGTGATACAAGCTTTACACTACTGGCGTCATTATCTCCTTCCTCGTGAAGTCGTTTTATATTCTGACCACCAAGCACTCAAATACTTAAATTCCCAAAAGAAGTTGAGCGCTAGACATGCTAAGTGGGCAGCTTTTCTACAAGAATACACGTTTGTTCTTAAGCATCGAGCTAGTGTTGAGAACAAACCTGCAGATGCTCTCACCAGAGTGTCAGTAATTTTACTACAATGCGAGTCAATGTCACTTGGTTTGACTCATTAAAATCAGATTATCCTACATGTAGTGATTTTGGAAGTATATTTATACAGCTAACTTGTGACCCAACAAGGACCACTTCAGATTACTTATTGCGAGAGAGTTATCTTACTCTGCATCCCTGATTCATCATTCCGTAAATAGAGGAATTACATTCAGGAGGAGCATCTGGACACGTTGGGAGAGACAAGACCCTCGCATTAGCTGAAGATAGGTATTACTGGCCTAGAATGGTAAAGGATGTCACTCGAATTATCGCTCGTTGTCGCATTTGTCAAACGGCTAAGGGAAGAAAGAATAATACTGGCTTATATACCCCTTTACCTATTCCTGAGCGACCTTGGGAAGACTTGAATATGGACTGTTCTAGGGTTTCCTCGTACTGCCCGGAGTTATGACTCAATTTTCGTTGTTGTAGATCGATTTTTAAAAATGACTCATTTTATTCCTTGTTTTAAAACATCTGATGCCTCACACGTGGCAACGCTTTTTGTGAACGAAGTCGTCCGACTCCATGGTCTACCAAAGAATATGGTATCTGACCGCGATACCAGATTCATGAGCTACTTTTGGAACACTATGAAAAAAGTTATGGACCAGACTTCATTACTGAACTGCTTATCACCCTCAGTCAGACGGTCAGACTGAGGAGTCAATCACAGTTTAGGAAGTCTATTACGTTGTCTTGTTGGAGAAAATCTATCAACATGGGACTTAATTTTACCAGTCGTCGAATTCACTTATAACAATTCTGTGAACCGATCAACAGGCATGAGCCCATTCCAAATTATCACAGGTTATGACCCTAGGTTATCTATAGATTTGGTTGATCTCCCACCTACTTATAGAAGTAGCGAGCTAGCATCTCACTTTGCACAGCATATTCACGATCTCCATGCAGAAGTTCGTAGAAAATTAGCTATAAGCTACGATAAAGTTAAAGCTCAAGTTGATCAACGCAGAAAATTTGTAGAGTATAGGGAGGGTGATAAAGTTATGGTAATAATACATTCTGATTGTGACTTCCTCCAGGAACCAGCAAAAAACTAACACCACGAAAATAGGGTCCTTTTAAGGTTATTCGTCAGGTGAATGAAAATGCATACGAGGTGGATCTACCATTAGATGCTGGTATTAGCCCTGTATTTAATGTAGTTGATTTAACATTATACACAGAGCTATCATCAGATTTTTCTCTTCCACCACCTCCTCAAACATCAGCGACTCCTCCTAGTATTCCTTCCACTCCTCCCCCATCTACTACTCAGGATGGTACGAGTCACAGTTCAGTTCCCAGCAGCTCGAGCCCACAGCCTGGCACTGTAATAACCAAGTTGGATTGAAATAGAAAATATTGGTAAAAATTTGGAATTAAGTGAAATAAGAAAGGATCTGGAATGAATGATTTTGGACTTAAAAGAAATAATTTTGGACCTATTTATAGGGATATGAAAGTTGGGGGACTAATTTGTAATTTTCCTAAAAATTCAAAGGATAAGTTTGGGGGCTGCCAGCTGTAGCAGCCAGCAACCCGCCAACGCCTGCCCTTCCTTCTTTCCTTGCCGCATGGATGGAGAGAAGCAATTGAGGAAAAAGAAAAAAGAATTGCTCTCTGTTTTGTTTCCTCTGTTTTCTGCCTGTGTCTTCCGCCAGCCCTTCTCCGCCTGCCTTCTTCCGCCAACCCAAAGCAAACAGCAACAGCAGCCTGCTGCTGCTGGAACCAGAGGAGAAGGAGAAGAAGGAAAAGAAGAAAATGGAAATTCTTTGTAAGTGGATTTTCATGGATTTTGTGATGAATTTATCGACTTTGCTTAGTTTTCTAATTAACATGAATATTCTGATATTGATTTAAAAGAATTTCTATTGACTTAAAAATATTTTGATATGTTTTTGATGACTGCATTGAACTCTACTCACGAGTCATATAATGACTGCTTGTGTATAAGAATGTTATAAGTTGGAAAAGAAATATTTGATTAACACATGGAGCATGTTTATTGCATATTTGCAAAATGCTTATCTGTTTGGATTTCAGGAAATGCTGTGAAGACTAGTCAAGTAATTTGGGGGATTTAATCCCTAATTTGAATGAGCACCGTAACTCGTCATGTGGTTTGACCTCTTTGGTGCTGGAAGTCATTTCAATGTGGCCCATGACGGGATCTGAATATGAGAGCAAAATCTTGACTAGGATATGAATCTGTTCCTCTTTCGAGGATATCTGAAACCTCTGGCCAGTAGGTTATATATTGAATCCCATCTGAGTATATTCGGTGGGTTATATATGTATTGCATTTCATATGCATTTCATCCGCTTGTGGCATATGAATTATCTTATTGTGTTTTTAAAAGTTATTTTGAAAGACCGATTTGACAAACTAAGTAACTTTGTGTATTCATTTCATTTGCTGTGAATAGTCCTCTTACTGAGTTGTAAGCTCACTTCTTACACCAAAAGTTTTAGATTGAGAGTCATACTTGGGACTGGAGTCTTTCTGCTCTTTTTGAAAGTTTTAGGAGAGCTTCTCCTCTTGTTAGTAGGTGATATTTTTTTTTGTCAGGTGATATCTTTAGATATGTAAATAAAACTTGTATACAATTAGTTTTTTTGGGACTCTTGACAAACAAACATCATTTTGTATGTCATATGTGAGTTTTTTTTGAGATATCTTGTAAATATCTGAAATATGATATTGTATACTTTTGGTGGTTATATTTTAATTTGTTTTTATACAGAGGTGTTTTAGCTGCTCTGATTAGTTGTTATGATGATGATAGTTTTATAAGCTTCTGTTGCTAAATAATTGACCATTGACAGTTCACGGCACGGGGTTCATTTATTTGGATCTCGGGTTGTGACAGGCACACCTGCAAATCCCACTCCGGTAACATCATTACGACCATTACTAGATCTATCATCCCTGAGGCCATATTAGACCAACAAGATATTACAAATTACTAATGGCAATCTTCGCAGATATTTGATCAGGTGGCGGGGTCTTTCACCGGCTGACGACACGTGGATTACGCTCCACGACATACAACAGCTCTTCCCTGATTTTTGGCAAAATTACCAGCACCAACACTCGGCGGAGTCGAGTTTCTCAAAGGTGGGGAGAGCTGATGCAGGGCATCCTTAGTATTGTTTGCACTAATAAAAATATAAGTATTAATCAAGATCTCTGCATAAATGCTAATTATGTACTTTTTATGTATTATATAATTTTTTTTATTTTGTATTAAAAAAAAGAGAAAAAAGAAAGAGAAAAAAAATGGCGCGGGACCGATGACCTGTGCCGGCCCAGGCAGGCCTAACTGCACGTGCGGTCGAGGCCTAGTGTGGGCCCGCGAATCGGGCCCGGTCGGCCACTACCGGGCCTGCCCCTGTTTTGCGCCGGAAAACCCGTCGGTTGACCGGCGAGTTGACCGTCGGTTGACCGGCGAGTTGACCGCTGGCAACCTTCCCATTCCCCTTTCTATAAATAGAATTTCGGGGGATATTGTCAGACATTCAGATCTTCAATTTCAGTGATTTTTAAAGCGTTGGACTCCTGCCACTGTGGTGAACATCCCTAGCAGCATCTTGATGCCAAGGAAGGACTCGAGGCATCCCGGTTTCGAGAAACGATCGAATGACTGATCGCCGACTCGTCACCATCCTATATTTTTGTACCATTTTCTACACTTATCTTATTTTACTTGTAATCGATCATCTATTCTTATCCTACTTCTCGTGCTAAGTTTGTTCTATTCTGACCTTCTGTTTAATCGTTATTGTGCGAATAAACTATATTTTCTTGTTTCACTTTTCAGTTATTCGTATTATATCATATATGTTGTTTGGGATGTTATGCTCATGTCTCTTGTTAAATTAACTACATTACTTGTTAGACTATCTCATGCATATTTTCTCACACCCGTTAAACTTCTTTGAACTCTATTTTCGCAAGTGTAATATTCTTGCTTATGTAATCTGCTATAATCTGTTACTACAAAACTCATCAAATTAATTGTAGAATCATCTTGTTTAATTTTATTAAGCGTTGGTTAATTTTCTCAAAAAGTCTCGCAAGGAGATCAAATTGCATACATTCACAAAACAATACTCTACAACTGGCCACATGTCGTACTGCATCACCCCTGGATACAACAACAACAATAGTAATGTAAGCCTTTATCCTACTAAGTATGTCGACTACATGAATCTTTTATTTTCACTGCGCTTCATCAAATAACAATTTCTCACTTATTTTCAAATATGTGAGATCCTTTTTGATGATTTCTTACCATATCTTATTTAGTTTTTCTCTTTATCTTTTTACATAGGTAATATCTAATAACTCAATTTTTTTAGTGGAGCTTCCGTTAGCCTACGATTTATATGTCTAAACTATCATAGCCGACTCTCCCTAAGCTTATCCTCAACTGAGGCTACCCCAAACTTCTCATAAATATACTCATTTCTCATCTTATTTTTTCGTGTATATCCACTCATTTATCTTAGCATCCTCATTTCTGTGACACTTATTTTATCTATGTGTTTTTGCTTTGTGAGTCAGCATTCTACACTATATAACATTGCTGATCTTATAATTGTTTTATAGAATTTATCTTTAAGTTTAAGTAGAATTTGTTTATCATGCAACATACTAAAAGTATTTTTCTATTTTAGTTATTCTGTTTGAGTTTTGTTGATAACATCTTCATCTATTTCGCCATTATTTCTTATAATTGATCTAAGTATTTAAATGGCTCACTCTTTTTAATAACTTGATCATCAATTGTTATCTCACCAGTATAAGTGCTTTTATATTGATTAAATTTGTACTCTATATATTCAGTTTTTGATCTGCTAAAATCTTTAATCTCTAAGTATTTTTTTATAACTCGAGTTTTACCTTATCCCCTTCTCTAGTCTTCTATCTTAACTAAAATACCCTTGATAACTTAAAATTAAATTAAATTTTATAGGTACTGTGAATTAAAATTTAATAAAAATAAATTTAATTTAAATAAAATTTAACATTAAATTATATTAAGATACCCCTAAACAATTGTTAAAATACTCATAAATGAACATATTATTTTTTGAATAAGGGTAATTTAGGTATAATAATTTCTATACACTCCTACTTTGGCTACAAGGTCAGCAGTGTCGTGGCATGTGCGATTAAGCAGAGCAATGCCGTGACCTGCGAGGGGCCACTTGCGCCCAATGGCGGCCCTATGCGATTGCCTGAGCATGCGATGGTTCGGTGTGTGGCGGTGAGTGCAAGGTTTGGCGATGGGAGGTGGGAAAAGGGAGACAGTATTTTTGTTATTTTATATTTAAAATTTAATTTAAAAATAAATTTTATTTAAATAATGAGAAAATTGATAAAATTTATAAAAAAGGACTTAATTGAAATATCAATGCCAATCTCAGGAATATTATTGAAAGATTTTTGAAATCTTTGGCCTACTTGATATTATCCTCTAACCTGAAGGATCTTGATGATATTCTCTTTGTTTATTTTAATCATCAAGTAGGTCAGTTTTTGCGACCTTTTTTAATTTGCATGTAATTTTATAAGATTAAAAATTTGTTTGATTTGTAAGTTTGGGGACTTAAACATCATATTCAAAGCTCAAAAGCCTTAATGCAAGTAAAAGTTACATAATTTTCATTGAATCCTAATGTTCAAAATATTTATTCTTTAAGCTTTGGTCTTATATGAAATATCTTTAAGCCATCGAGCTTTTTTTTAAAATATAAAAAACAGTTTTTTTTAGTTATTTCAGATACAACTCTAAATTTAAGACTTATCTGTAATGATTTTGCAAATAAATGATTTAAATATGGCTTTCTTATTGTCTCTTTGGACAAATCATCTAAGCTCTTTTATTTGTTATTTGCTAAAAACTCATTTCTTTAAAACTTCTTGCTCTTTTTCACTCTCTCTCTCACTCACACACACTCTCTCTCTTTCTCTCTTACTTATTGTAATATATAAGGTAAATATCATCTAGGTTCTTGGGAGTTGAGATTAATATCAAGTAGGTCCATGATTTTAAAAATATTTTAATGAGATCCCTGAGGTTGAGATTAATATTTAAATTTGGTCTTTTTCGCTTAATTTAATACTTTTTTATTTTTTAAATAAAATTTATCTTTAAATTAAATATTTAAATGTAAAATGACTAAGATGCCATCTCTCTCTCACCTCCAATCCTAGGTTGTTGTTAGGCAAAGTAGGACTGGAGTCGCAACTGACCACAACCATCATGTGTCGTCTCTGCTTGGGATGAGAGGGTTCTTTTTTTTATTTTACATTTACATAAATTTAAATATAAATTTTATTTAAACGATTTAAAATATTAAAATTAAGCAAAAAAGATCTAATAAAAATATTAATGTCAACCTTAGGGATCTCATTGAAATGTTTTTGAAATTGTGAACCTACTTGATATTCCTCCCAAACTTTAGGGACTAATATGTGCATGTGTGCGTGCTTGTATTATGTGCATGTACAAACTCCAAGGAGCAAAATTTTTTTATTTGTTATATTTATAGGTGTATGCATACATGCATGCATGAGCATTATGTAAGGAGTTCACTCTAGACATTTAGTCTAGGTCGATGGTTCGTCAAACTCAATTTTAACTCTCTTCTATTTATCATATAGCTTCGAACGACATGGAAGTGGTAGCAAGAATTGACCGCGCTCGAGGATGTGTTGCTCTAAGCCAGTACTCTTAGATGTACATGGGCAATGGTGACACCACAACCGGAGCTTATGATTGCAGCATGTAGGTGGCATTGCCATTATCCTCGTGGTGATACCACCATTTTGTCATTTCAAGATGATGGCAGGTAAAGGGTAAAGGGATGGGGAAAATAAAGAGAAGATGATCGAAGTGTTTTAACTATGTATGATGGCTAACATCGATATGTGGTTGAGACTTGTTTTTGTAAGTAAACACCCCAAAGAGGGAATAAAGGTGAGGTGAGACGATTGCTAAGTGATGGAAAGGGAGCAATCATTGGAGATGAGAGAGAAGAGGGATGGAGTGAGAGAGAGAGGAGTCAGTAAAAGAAAGATTTGATTGGGCATGGACGTTGCATGTAAGGAGGCTGGTTAAATAGACATGAAGGATCTTAAGTCAAAAAATAATACAATGAGTAAGGTGAACACAATAGGGAAGTCATGAAAAGGGGCATCAACCCATTAAAAGTAGGTAGATGTGGAATGTATCAGGGTAATGGCAATTTGTTATGGAAAAGAATTGTGAGCTAGATAGAATAAAACTTGAAAGGACCTAAGGATGAAGGAAAGAGTTAAAAAAGTTTAGAGCATCCGCTGTGAGAGTAGATTTGTTGCCGAGAGTAGGTCTATTGTTGGATACGGGGGAGAGAGGATTTGGTATTTAATTTTATTTAAGATATAATATTAAGCAATACCTATGAGTTTTATTTTGGAATAGAGTTATTTAAATTATTATTAAGTTTATCTTTGAGTATGTTTTTATATCATGTTTAGAAGTTTTTAAGTTTATTAACTAGAAATTATAAGATTATGGATGAGTTCTTTTGATAAGGATTAGTTCAGTTTGTTTTATAATAATTTTAGATTGGATTTGAGGTGTTCTATTTTCATTTTAGTTATCAGTTTTGATTATTATTCAGTAGTTTAATTGAACAAGTTTTATGTCGGTAAATTGGGTCATAGAGGTTCAAAATTTATTTATTATTGTTTTGATTTATTTGGGTTGATTTAAATAGACGTTTAAGTGGTTCAATTTTATTTTTTTAAAATTTATCTCTATTATTATTTAGTTATTATTTATATGTATATATATACATTTTTTCTTGTATCGGTAAAATTGGAATGATATAGAGAAGATTAGCATGGCTCCTGCGCAAGGTTGACACTCACAAATCGAGTAATAGTCCAAATTGTTTTGCAATGAAAACAAAGGATTTATGTAGCTGATCTCACCTAGTGGGATTAAGGCTTAGTTGTTGTTATTGTTTATCGGTAACAATTTCCTATAAATTTTCTTCAATTTTCTTAGGAGAGTCAATCTTTTTTTTAAGATTTATTTGATTTCCTCAACCTTTATTCTCATTGTGTCTTTTATGACTTATAAGTTTTATATTGCTATAGTTTTTATTATTGGAATATTTCTAAGTCTGGAACTCTAATATTTTTTAACTCAATAACTGGCATTTCGATTTTTCCTACAATTTTTTCAAGTTTCCTCAATGGTACTAAGCTTTACTGTTTGCATCTTGTTTGAAAAGAACTCAACTCCCTCATTTGAAGCTTACTTGTATGCATCCTCTAAGGCTAGAATATGAATATGTACGTTTATAGAGATGTCTTGTTTGATCTGATTAATAAAGGACTGCTGGTAAGCTTATATCAACATTTCGTAGTAGGTTTAAATTGGAACCAATTTGAAAGTTTTAGGTATCATCATGAACATCACTTTTGTTGGATCGATCCAAAGCCAATTTTCTGAATTCAGGTTTGCAACTGGGTTGGTCTCTGATTTCAAGTAGAACTAGCAACGTAATACTAATGTGGTATACGAAACAATTGAATTTGATACATGATTTGTAGTTATAGTTTACATTTCCCATGAGACATGTTTTTAATTTTTATTCGTTGACTAGATTTTATTCTCATGCTATTTACAATATACCTTTGCGATGATATCGGAATTGCTTCCTTCACCAAAGTCGTACACGTGTCTTCCTCAAAGAATTTAGGTCAGCAACTTGTTTTGCATAAAAGTACATTAAATATACTTAAAATGATCTGAATTAAAGAAATGTGGATAGAGCCCTATACTTACCATTTTACCATCACCTTTATATTTTCTACCTTCACTTCCTATTTTTAGCTATTGCAACGCAACCAACTCAAGTAGAGGTCATGGCCATGTCACCATGGCCCAACAATCTTTTTGGCCTCTAAAGAGGCCATTTCTTCTCTCCACAAAGGGTGAACGGACTTTTTCTTCTTCTTGACATTCTTCCATCGCTCTTTCTATACCTTCTTCGAAATCCTCTTCTTCAAGGACATTTGGGGCTGTAGGCATACTTCCGGGAAGCCATCTGACCAACCCCAAAATTTCCTCCTTGCTCGTCACCCTTACTTGAGTTATTGTCTCTCTTCGGCGCAAGGCGCAGAATCCAATTCGTTGGCTTTCTTTTTGTCACAACCCGAGATCCAAATAAGTGAATCTCGTATCATGAACTATCAATGTTCAATCATTTAGCAATGGAAGCATTTAAAACTATTATCATTCTTAACGACTAATCAGAGCAGCTAAAACACCTCTGCATAAAAACAAATTAAATATTTAACCACCAAAAGTATATAATATCATATTCCAAATATTTACAAGATACATCAGACAAACTCACATTTTTGACATACAAAATGATGTTTGTTTGTCATGAGTCCCAAAAATATTTGTATACAAGTTTTATTCTCGGATCCAAAAGATGTCACACGACTGACAAATACATCACCTCCTATAAGAGGAGAAGCTCTCTTAAAGCTTCAAAAAAGAGCAATAAGACTTCAATCCCAAATATGGCTCTCAACCTAAAAATTTTGGTATAAAGAGGTGAGCTTACTACTCAGTAAGAGGACTATTCACAGCAAATAAAATGAATACACAGAAATACTTAGTTTATCATGCCTATGCTTATGTTTAATAGCTGGTCATTCATAATAAATTTTTTATGCACACAGTAAGATAATTCATATCATAAGCGGATGAGATGCATATGAAATGCAATACACATATATATCCCACCGAATATACATAAATGGAAAACAATGTATAACTTACTGGCTAGAAGTTTCAGATATCCTCGAAAGAGGAACAAATACATATTTTAGTCAAGATTTTGCTCCCATATTCAGATCCCGTCATGGGCCATATGAAATGACTTCAAGCACCAAAGAAGTCTATTCACATGACGAGTTACGGTGCTCATATTTTAAACTTAGGATTAAGTCTCACATTTACTTGACTAGTCTTCACAGCATTCTTGAAATCTTAACAGATAAGAATTTTGCAAATATGTAATAAACATACTCTATGTGTTAATCAAACATTTCTTTTTCACCTTATAACATTCTTTCTTTATCAACATATAACATTCTTATATTATTCATTCACAAGCAGTTATTATTTAGTTTGTGATTAGAATTCAATATTTTAATAACCTCTTTGGGCAGACATCAAAACATATCAAAATATTTTTAAGTCAATATAAATCCTTTTAAATCAATAATAGAATATTCATATTGTTTAACACATGAAAACTAAGCAAAATCGATAAATTCATAAACATGAAAAATCCACTTATAAAAGAGCTCTAATAAAATCCGCTGAATTTCCTCTGCAGCTTCCCTCTTTTCTTTCTCTTCCTTCTTCTTCTTCCTCTGTTTCCAGCAGCAGCTGCTGTTGTTCTTTGACTCGGCGGAAACAGCGGTGTGATTGAGGAGGCGGAGAAAGCAGAACAGAAGAGGCGCAAGGCACAACGGAAAACAAAGAAGAAAATAATTTAATCCCTTTCTTGTTTTTTTTTTTATTCCACGCGGTAGAGAGGAGAGAGACGCTGCTGGCTGCTGCAGTTGGTAGCTGGCAGCCCCATTCCTATCCCTTTGAGATTTAGGAAAAATTGTAATTTAGTCCCCCAACTATCATACTCTTATAAATAGGTCCAAAATCATTTCTTTTAGGTTTAAAATTAATTTATATACTTCAAAACTAGGTTATTACACTTTTTGTGTCCGTAAGCTTCTATGATTCTCATCAAGGCTACCGAAGTGAGCGTGGCCTTTCGACTTTATTCTAAATTTTTATGATTTCTATTGTTATATTTCCATGGAACCACTTGCAAGTTCATTGGGAGCTGCCCACATCGATAGAATCTAATCTAAACGCAATCATACCATGTTGCTGAAGTTAAAGGAGGCGTTTTCAACGACCTTGAGGACCCTCCATTGTTCAGAATGCCGGTAGCAAACCCTTCGCATATTTTCTTTCTAAATTTGCATAACTTATCCTTGCTAGAGCTGCCCACAGTAGTTGTTCCCTTTTCATCGAAGGCCTTGCATGTTCTCATTGTACCTCCATGATGGTTTTCTAATAAA
This sequence comes from Apostasia shenzhenica, assembly GCA_002786265.1. Taxonomy (NCBI): domain Eukaryota; kingdom Viridiplantae; phylum Streptophyta; class Magnoliopsida; order Asparagales; family Orchidaceae; genus Apostasia; species Apostasia shenzhenica. Next base: position 5,623,998 of record KZ451982.1, read on the forward strand.
TCCCAGGGTATACCAATAATCAAAACGATACCAGCAGTAACTCTGCCCTTTATTTCTCTCTCCATGCCACCCATGAGTGTTAACTGGCCAAACTAATGCCATCAATCATCTTCTAAGGTGTTGCTTATGCTCACCCATGTCCAAGAAGCTAATTCTAACATTTCTCAAATATTCTGGCAGGCATGTTGTTGTCAATGATGCCTACATTCATGCATTTTCTCCTTTCAATACATTTTGGTGTCTCTTTTGTAGATTTTCCATTTAATTAACAAAAGATCACCGAAAAGGTGTTGTTAGAGCCTCTTTGGTGACTTGTCAACCAATCCAACAACTCTTTGATCATTTGCACTGAAATCCAACCAAAGTTTCCTTTTTCTCTCTCCATGATAGTGTGTTGCAACATACATTTGCTGAACAATCCATCAACGTGACTGAGAATCCATTAAGTAGATCTAGAGATTTATCTGGTTCATATCTTTGGCAACAACTCCTTTGCACCCTTTTTCTCTTCAACACTTGTCTTGGTGCCTCCCTCTTTGATCTCTTGCCAACTTACTGGGGACTTTCAAATTTATGTCATGAGGCATTGTTGAATCTTCTTTGACCATCCTCCGATCAATTTCTAGTGACCCATGGATGATCTGATGAAATTTCATGCCCACCATCATCTTTTCTATCCTTAGAGTTTTGGTCAAACATCCCTTGGTTTTCTTATCAGTCGTCAGGGCACCTCCAGTGAGCCCTTTATGATATCTTCAGTGACCCATCGACTCATTTGTCAAACCACAAGTTGATTCTAACTAGAATGCTGCCTCATTCTTACTCTTGTTGTCGGGTATTGCGTGTATAGAGGAGAGAAGAAATAAATGGCAAATTATAAAACCAGGCCTTGTTTTTTATCTACTCCATATAAGTCCTTATTTATGGTTTCTTTATTTTATTCTTCATCTTAATAGTGTATATCTTATCTGTAATCCCTAAAGGGACTCAGTATTTTATGTGGCTTAGTATTTTATGTGTATTATTTCTTGCTTTGCTCGGCTCATGGTCATAAGAGTTCCTCTCTGAACTATGTAAATTTTTGTGTTCATATGATAATTTTTGTATGGTTCTTTATTTGTTTACCAATTTGAATATTTGCTTGATGATCGCCACCTGATTGGTGTATGACTTTTCCGTTAAACACTTTGGTTGCACAAATATCCATTTCTTTACAACATTTTTCTGCATCTTGTAAAAGGATAAATGCAATGCAAGTGGCTTTTTTATAGAATTCAGTGTGGGATTCTATTTTTTTGTGCAAGTGCCACTAAAGGTAAAGTTTAATGCAAGAATTCCCATAGAAGATACTTGTCCATGTAACCATTGTGATTGAATTCTACTAGAACTAGACATTTCAACTTCTTCCGTAGAAAAAGTTCATGTAATACGTGCATGCCATCAAGCTAATGAATATACTTGTAGATACTATAGCCATCGCCATCTTTTAGAGAAATAAAATAGAAATTTTTGAGATTTAGTATGTATCTTTCATCATAATAGGAAAATATCTGTGTTTTTTAGTAGTTTATATGGTTGCTTTTCTGTGCTCATAGGTGTAGATATTTCTCAGGGTTTTTTTGTCTGAAGTACAAATATCACTAAATAATTCTATGTATATACGTTAAGGAGATCCCTCGTCTCTTGAAATGTGAATTGTATTTCATGTCAATTATTTATGCTCATTATTTGAATTTTGCTCGTTGTTCTAATTGTAGTTTGGACAAATTGGTGTTGGGGATAATTCAGATCATTGCAGTCCTATACAAATTAAGTTTCCTCAAGACCAGGTATATATATTTTTTAATCTAGATTTTAGTTACTATTAAAAATAATAATTTTCTCGCTAAAAAGTAGTCATCTTTCCTGGTCAAGAAGATTTACAAAATTGCACATAAAAAAGCTAGATGTCTGGGATTTTTTTGTTGTATTTTCTATTGTTGATTCTTTTATTTCTTTGTTGTTACCTTTTGTAGAAGGTCATCCAAGTGTCATGTGGATGGAGACACACTCTTGCTATCACAGAGAGAAAAAACATATTTTCTTGGGGAAGGGGTACGAATGGTCAGCTTGGACATGGTGATGCTCTTGACAGGTGCTTCCATTGACATGTAGGAAGCCTTTTTCATAGATCATTACAAATTATTTTGAAAGGCAACTCATTATAATTTTTTGTTGCTTTTATGGTTATCCAAACTAAACATTGCTTTGTATGAATACACTCTTCAAAATAAAGTTGTCTATTTTCGTATTGATCCTATGTCCCCAGGACTAAAGAGGGCAAGGAGTGTCTCGTAGTGACTTGGTCCAAAGACTTCTATTGACATTTAGGGATGCCTTTTTCATAGATAATTACAAATTTTTTGAACTCATTATAAATTTTTGTTGCTTTTATGGTTATCTAAACTAAACGCTGCTTTGTATAAATACACTCTTTAGAATAAAGTTTACACATTTTTGTATTGATCCTATAATCCCGAGACTAAAGAGGGTATGGAGTGTCTTGTAGCGACTTGGTCTGAAGAGATGGAGAGCATATATTCCTAGCTAGCTTCTAGGATGGAAGAAGGGAAGAGACTGTTGATAGTCTTCTTGGTGAAAGCATACAAGAATAATAGTCCCTCATTGAAAAATTAGGAGTTTTTGGGATAGATATGTAGAATTGTGACCTAGAATATGAAGGCATCTTTCAGGAGGGCAAAATTATGAGGCTCCATATTAGACAGGCCAAAGCGGATAATATCACGATTTGTTTGGCTAGATCATGATATATTGGTATTAGAGTTAACCTCTTGTTGTATGATATGTTTTGGGGATGAACTAAATAAAAGCTGATAGGCTGGTAATGCTCATGAAGCTGGTTGAGTCTTTCTTCATGAGAGGATTGGTGTAACATCTCGTGTCTTAGATATAGATGTATTATTCGTTTTGACTTCTGGGAACTAGCATAGTTGGGTAGCTTTCCGAAAATGTCATCCATCTTAAGACTACTCCAACTCAATCACAATTAACTATAGAGCTCCTATCACTAGCCTTATGGTTTTTCCCTAAAAAGCACCTTAATAGATTGAGATCCCGTCTTTACATATATATTTTAGGATCTCCCTTTGACTTGTTCATGTGGTATAGTTCTTTCATGTTTGTTCGTATGAGATTTGCCTAGAAGTACTCTCTTGGTATGCCCTCCCTCTTTTGGGGTACTTAATGTCCTTGTTGAGGTTTGCCCTACCACGGCTTTGAGGCATGGCAACTTAGGCCCCATTGAGCCTTTATCCCACATGGCTCATAGGTCATGGTTGGCTCCAATATGATTTTGTAACATCTCGTGTCTTAGAACCTACAAATTCAACTGTTTGGAGAGCACTTTGGCCACTCAGAATTTCAAGCAAAATCTGTATTTTCATTTGGATAGCTTTCTGTAAATTTATGTTAGATGTTGTAATTTTGGAAAGAGAAACTTGAAGGGAAGCTGGAGCCCTGATTGCCTTCCAGGTAAGGATGACTAACAGCTTGATTGAGTAGATCACTGAATGATGTAGGCGCGTTGTAGGTTTTATATCAGTCTTGCAAACTACAAGTTTTACCTATATGTGATGTAGATAGAATGAAACTTGATCTCCACGAAATTATCCTAGGAACTGGTTACCAATTTGATAGAGTTCCAAGATAGGTTTCTAGCATAAAAAGTTTACTAAGAAAAGCTAGTGAAATTTATTACTTTTAGAGGTACAAATAAAAAGCTTCTAACTTACGATATTATTCCTTTCAATAATAATTAGAAAGACAAATAATTTTGCTAGAACTAGAATCTACCACCCATATGTAATGAATATGATGTAAATAGAGAAACAATTTCGTTTTTATTTGTAATTTCGGCAAAATAATGTAGAACACAGGGAAGCAAAAGTAGGCATGAGGAATTTTAGGAACATAGATATGTATTCATGATAATGACAAACAAAAACATAGCATCCACGTGTCTAAAATAATTCGGAAAAAAATAGAAGATTACATAGAAAATGGGACGATCACATGAATACTAGAGGAAATGCATAGAGAAACACAAAAGGGAGAAAACAATTGTAAAGATGAGGTCTCAAACCAAGGTCAGTCCATCAATCAAGTTTTAGCCCACCCTTCCACCCCTAGAAGGCGTGTCGATTCCTTCCATGTCAAATCTTGCCTTGGAACCCCTCCAAATAGCAAAACATTAATGAGAAATTTTGAATTCTGAATGAGAAAGCATCAAAAAACGTCCACAATTGCTTCAAAACCTCATTAAATAAGCTTTCCCCATAGAAAAATTGTTTGTAACCAGCTCTATGGAGCTTGTTCAGCATAGTCAATAAACGAGAGCGTGGGCACTTTGGGTCAAACTTAGTCAACTTTGCCTCGATCAACATCAAAGTGAAGGATTAGGCGTCATTAAAAGTAGCGCCTGTATGGAGTATTAAAAGACCATTTTGCCCATGGGAATATTTTTCAAATTCCTGCATTTCCCTTTTCTCAATAAAATGTTGTGCTACATCATTTCACTGGACAATTTTGCCCTCGATGAACTGCGTCATTATTAGCTCTATGCATAGAATATAAAGCCTTCCCAAGGAAATATATTTATTTATAATATCAGTCCTCACGCGTACTCACTTTGACATTACAAAAACACATATATATAATTGCAACATTTCTTTACTACATATAACTCACAAACTAAATGATGAAATAGTATAATGCATAAAATAAAGAAAACCATTAGAGCTGAAGTCGAGCTCTTCTAATAAAGGTGATGTCTACATCAATGAAGGCTAATCGTGGATACAACGCTTCACTAAAGCTATAAAAGTGTATTTGCACAATACTATAGTCCCTATAGAATAATCGGAACAATATACTAAAAGGGAAGCTAAAGAGAACACTAAAAGCGGCCTGTACCTTTGCTAAAAGTTATTTCGAGGAGTATGTTGAGGCAAAGAATAGTGAGAAATTTTTAATGTAGCCTGCAATCTAGCAAGATGCCTGGTAGCCCCCACCCATCCACTCAACCAAGGTCAACTCGATGCCACTTTCTATACAAAACATAACACTATTGAAATTGGTGTGGTGGCTAGAGATCATTCTGGAAACCCATTGATAGTCCTAACTATCAGAAATGGAGCTTTAGACCCCATATACGTTGAAAGTGTTGTATCAAATGAGGCTGTCCACTTTGCAAAGGAATTTAGATTGCAGGACATAATTCTCAAAGGGGACTTGATATTGGTGATAGTCATTGGAGGAGATAGAAATGTCCATGAAAGGTTCATGTAGCGGCTATACAAATCTTGCTTTGATCCTTTTACAACCACCAAATCTTGCATATGAAATGCGGGAATAATGTAGTGGCACATTCTATGGTACGTACGCATGCTCTCTCTATAAATAACCGGGAGATGTGGCTATATAATCCCTCAGTCTCTTGATAAAGTAATTATGAAAGATTATACCGGTTGCATTTTTTAAGGGAAGTATTATGTTTTCTATCAAAAATAAAATATTGAAACATGTGTCTTTTTATATATATCAAGTCAATTACAACATGAATTTAATTTGTTTTTTTGAGCCAATTGACGTCGACTCACAATGTCTAGTTGATTTCAAATTGTGTGAAATGCGACTTTCGGACATAATCAACAGCCCTAGTTTTATATATGATTGGTGTACAATAGATATTAACTTCAATGTTCCTATTTGTTTCTTATAATAGACTTAGTTGTGACATTAATAGCCACTCCTTGGGAGTCCCCTGATCTTGCTTCTTGCATTCGTTTCTTTCTTTACTTGCACATCACTTGTTATGCATTCAGTGAGTTTGTAAGTGTTTTCCTGGGATTATACTACTATCCTTGGAACGTTTTAGAGGGGATGAAAAATAAAACTAGATTGTTGCTTGAATAAAATTACTTCGCAACTTGAAGGAGTGAACCGAAGATCATCGAGCTTTTAAGCACAGATGGTTCCAGCTGCAAGCAGATACCATCCTCAAAAGCAGATCCATTACAAGGTTTTTGAGCTCGTCCTGCTTTCTGTCTAGAACTCCTTCCTAATATTTGTCTGAATTACTTACTGTAGCATTATCTTCAACAGGAAAAGTCTGGATTTCACCATCTGAAAGATATGCTCTTGTTCCTGATGAGACTGTAAGTTTGATCATATCTGTATCTTAACATTTCAATTTAAAACATTTCAATTTAAGTCAAAATCGAATGGGACTCGATGTGAGTCAACTGGAAATTGAATTCATGTTCTATTTTTTCTTTATCTGATTTAGAGTTTGACCCATAATTTTGTTAAATTTATATATTTTTGCCACATCTGGTTTGAAGACAAAACGTGTCCCTTGGTGCAGACTAGAACATCAGCAGGAGTTTACATGTATCATTTTCGTCAAATTAAGTGTTTGTTTGAGAGTTTTCAGTTGTTTGTGCAGGTTGCAAGAGAAAAACGTGTGGAAAGGGGAAACAACAGTGATGTTGTAGGTGTTCCTCAGAATAATATCAAGCGGCCGCGCCATTAATCATTTCTTATCTCGGTAAGATCTTTCTGTTGTTTTATTCTGCTTGAAACAAGTGCATTGTCTTCTTAAATCTGTTCTCCTTTATGTTTGGTAATGTTAGGGCAATATAAGTCATGTATTTGCATATTTTAATAGAATGTTCTGGAGAATATGTAGCAGATCTTGTAAAATAGTCATATTTGGGGTTGTTTTTATGAGTAGGATCACACTGCTCGTGACTTTTGTCTGCTGAAACCATCATTTTCTTGTGTTTGATGCCTTAATGGGATGAACAATTGAGTGTAATACTGCTTTTTGTTTGGCTACTAAAGAGAGTTTGGGGTAATATTTATAGAGGGTAAGGATATAGAACATATATTTAGTTGTTTCGGCATTATAGTAGAGAGCAGAAAATGTGTGAGTTGGAAGTAAAGAGTAAAGCTATAAGCAAATTGATACTTGTTTATTATGTGACGTGTAATTGCCCCTAAGATTCATAAATTTCACATTAATGAGAATGATGAGATTAAATCATTTGGGCATGTAGAACAAACTACAAGGAGAGGAAAGTGCACTGTTAGGGTGGAGGTATGATTGTTCTAATATTATTTATTAAAAAAGAAAGGCATGACACCAGTAGGATGGAAAGAAAAGTTGAACTCAAAAGTTTGGTTGGATGAAGCAAGAACTAGGGATAAATAGTTTGTGCAGTTTATGAGTTGCTTAGGGTTTGTAAGTATGGTCCTTGTTTAAAACTTGCTAAAAGATCCCTCATTAACTTGCTCAAAATCTAATTAACTTACTTGAAAGCATCTCTTTGTATCTATACATGTGTGAAGGACTAGTATAATTGTGTGTATGTATGTATGTTATTTATAACTCGTGTTGAAATCAAAACAACTTGACTTGGAATTGAAAACGTTAAACTTGAATATTTCACAAGTTTTGTTGAACTTGACTTCATATCAAACCTAGAATTGTTGCAAGTAGTAAACCAATATTAGGTATGTGATCTCACAGCCTAAATGAAATTAATGATCGCACTAAAGAGCAAAAAACATGTTCCAACAAAATGTTCATTCCGTAATCTTGCACGATGTTCTGCAACGTACTCCTTTTTATATTCTCACATGATGATCCGTAAAATGCCCGCAACGATTGAAATATGAGAAGATGATCCGCAAAATATCTGTCTTATATTTTTGCATGATGGCTCACAAAAATGGTTTACATGACTGAAGTGTGAGATACGATATCAAAGGTCTCTCTATCATCCATCCTCCACAAATGTACAGGAGTGTGTTGCGGACCTAAAACTTTCTCTCCAAATATAATATTTTGTAAATTGTTTCCAGAGGGTTGTTTTGTTTCTTAATTTTATCTAGAAAATGTTCTATATAGATATTAAGATCTTTTTTTTGTATTTTCTGACTTCACAAATATTACAAACACCATGTTTGAGTATGTTGTCTCTGATATCAAATATGTATAAATTTCATTTGTGAAATCTGATTTTCTGCATAACATAATTTGTTAAGGGTGGACACTATTATTATTAAGATATATTTGCTTCTAAATTATAAATTTGCTTGCCATTTTTTTAGGAGAATTTTAGTTCAATAATATTTTGATATTATGTCCTGTTATTTAGATGTTAGGATATATAGATATCATTATTTAAATAACAATTTCATAATTTTTATAAATAATTATTATTTTTAAATAATATAATATAATATTAAAATAACAATAAACTACCTTTGTCTTAATCATTCTTTACTTCTTCCCTAGTTTAATCATCAAATTATATTGATTTTTTATTAAGTCATCTTCCTATTAGTCAAACATGAGTCTTCTGCCACACTTCATACAATGGTAAAACATCCACACAATTGCATTCAAATCACCACACTGTAATAGGGTTTTGTATACAGAGAATCCTCCCCAAGCTCAATAGAATTCTTCTTCTTTGAAAATAAATGTCCAATTAGAGGAACAATAGGTTTCTTTTTCTTCTTCTTGTTCTTCTTCTTTTTCATCTTCGTCTTCCTCCTCCCATCGATCGAGTCACTGTCGCCCTCACTGAGTTGGATTGCTGTAGCTAGCGACGGCAAGAAGTATTCCTTCTTCTCCACTGCGATCTCTGTTCGAAATGGAAGACTAAATGGAATTAAAAATAAGTCAACTTAAACATGGACCCAATTATTATTTCAAGTCAATTATTATTAAATAAGTTAGGCTCTATTTTCTTCGCTCATAAACACCATAATTTTACCGGACCTTTTGTGAAAATTGTGATAGTATCCGACTTTGAATTGCAATTGAATTATTAACCCGGTTTGAGTCGGTTTTGATTGACCTGGGCGGTAGAACTGACGGTAGAACTGACTCGAGCCATCCAATTTTAATAAATTTCGAGTCCAACTCAAACCGAATTGATAAGTTTATTTTAATTTTGTGTCGTTTTTTCGGTTGAAGAATGAGAAATAGTACCCGTCTTACTCTGTATTTTGCTTCCAAGAATCTCCTCGTCCTCCCTCGTCTCCTCACTCCAAAGCTGCTCTCTGATGCCATCGCCGCTCTTCGCCGCCTCCATCTCCGCGAGCTTCGCCCTGCTCCTGTGAAGCTCCGCGTTCATGGAGGCGACGGTGATCTCCGTCTCCGACCCCCTCTCCTTAAGCAGCATCAACTCCCGCCTCGTCTTCTCCAGCTCGGCTTCCAGTATTATTCAAGGAGATATCATCAGATTTGGGGATATCATAATAACAACTTTCTCTCCTTGACAGTGATATCTGCAGCTCTTCTTCATCCCCGCCATGGTTGAACCTCGAAGAGGGAGATGTGTAGGAAGGCGAGCTGGAAGCAGAGAGTTGAGGATTTGGGGGCTTTGCTAGAGAAGGGGTGAGTTCGCCGGAGAGGAGACGATCGCCGAAGGCGGCAACGGCCTCTTTAACCGACCGGAAGGGGCGGCTTGTGTCCACCTCCGGCCAGCCGGAGGCCATGGGTGACAGAGAATGGGGTGGCTTCCTCCCCATTGATGGCTGATGGGGGTTCTTTGAGGGGGTAGAAGAAGGTGGTCTTTGTTTCCTTTGCTTCTACGTAGAGAGTGGTCGCAGTGTCATTGGGTGAAGGTAAAGGAAGTTTGAGGAAGAAGATGACCCCTCACCTAAGCTCTGGATGATAATTTTTTTAATTGATAGCACTTTTGGCCTTGTTTGGCATGAAGCCAAAAATGGGCAAAAAAATATCTTAATAATATTTTAAATTTATTATAAATTTTAATAACTTTATTTCACATCCAACACAAATTTCAACCTTAAAATTCA